>MU866240.1:0-72051 GCA_033296915.1 Triangularia setosa | reverse complement strand
AAGATTCCTCATCAAGGATCTTGAGGCCACTGAAGATTATTAAAATGAATTGAACCTATGTTGTTCCAAGCCCTGAACTCCAGCCCTTGTCACAATGGGGATGTCTTGACCGCCAGCTATGTGTTTCTGAGAGTGGACCCTGAGCTGGTCTTTGAGTCTGTATGCCTCTTCTCTTGTAAGGAAGAAGCGACAAAAGGTCCCTAGAAACGGCTAGGGCACACCTGATATAAGAACCGAGGCGATCTGGTACTATGCTATGTGACGAACCCCTGATCAGAACCTCTGAAAGGGATACCGGATTGAAGGCTGCTTCTGAATAACGGTTCGGTGTAGCCAAAAGGTACACAGCAAAGATCACCAATTATCTCTCCTAAGTGCTTGGTACTAGAACTCACGATGTGAATTGCATACTGCGGAACTATCTACACTGGCCAGTTCCTCAGTATATATAGACCATGGATCACCTTTTGATCACTTCTCCACAATGATCCTTTATGATCCACTCCTGATTGGTTCCTAGCGACAGGAGCGTCTTCGAGCCTCGTTGGCTCTCGACTCCCAGGACCCATAATTCCCTTGGGTCGTGGCACAGTGGCGTCAAGGCTGTCCATGACCTTGGTATCATCGCCAGCGAGGAATGCCTTGGCAACGACATTAAGGGTGTGGCCAAAGCAATAGCCGCGATTTTGTAGTGCCATGCCCTCAGCCTTGACGATATTATGATCCGAAAGCAACCCTTGTATACAAAGCGAATAGTCTTGTCATTTGACGAAGCACCGTCTCCCACCCACCTACCCAAAGCCTCAAGGGTGATGCCGACGTCGATGGCGGTTTTCTTCAAGGGCTGCGTCATATTCTCAGCGCTGTGGGTGCCTAGGATGCGAGGCATGCCGAGGAGGGGGGTTCGAAGCCGTCCTCTAGCATCGAGAAAATGCCCGGTGACGGCCATAAGCGACAGCGCATTGGGAGAGGTCCAGACATCGAAGCTAATATGGATCTTGGTCATTGCTATAGCTATGGCATCCTTGAGCCTTGAAAGAGCAACTTGATACCTTGATTCAACCCACGACTTGATGGTATGGTGAGGGGTGGGAAGCAGGGCCTTGGTTGTATCAGGGTTGAGAAGAAGAAGACTTTGAAAGGCCTCGTTTTCAACACAGCGGAAAGGGACATTGGTGCTGATGATCCACTTCATCATTTGCTCTTTGAACACCACCTTAACTGAGCGAGCAATAAGGACTCTGTATGCCATCGCTCGAGCTGCTTGGCGCTGAATCCATAACCGAGCACGCTTCCTTTTCTTGCCGGCAGATTCATCTTCGGCTTTATCGTTGTTGCCATGGGGACCGTGTTCCTTAGTGAGGTGGCGAGAGGGCCCTGATGTTGCAGCACTCTCCACAGATGCGACTGCAGAGACTTCTAGAGAAGGGACAATCAAGATGAAAAAAACTTAGTCGTTGCTTTGGCGCTCCGACACTATTTGTATCAGTTGTGACAATTTCCTGTAGTCGATTTATGAGAAAAGCGATGTATCGTTGCAAGATTGGCTCTTGACCCCTAAGGGTTGATGTTGTGAATACCGGTGCGATCAACCTCCAAACTCGACCATGGAGGTCGAGGTCGACTATGTTGACAATACCCTGGCCATCTATACCAGGAATAAACCACCGACCATCCTTGGGCAATGGCGGTGTTCGACCTGGCTGATGAATATCCACCCAGCCATCCGGCGTAGCGAAAGACAGCTCGCTTGGGGCAACGCGGACAATCAGTCCATATTTTTGGTGCAACTTTTCGAAATCATGGACAATGGACCCGCTAAGAAACGCCCAGACTTATCGCAGCTGAAGAGCTCCCCAGCTTTGTGGAGCTGGCAATTTCGCAAGTGGATGAAAATACAGATTGTAAACAATATTGAGGATCAGCCAGATCTGTTTGGTCGGTTAGCAACAATCTTGATTCGTCGGTAGAGGACACGTACCGTGAGAAATAGGAACGCCTAAGCGACCACCTGAGAGCTCTCCACTCCAGATATCAGTGCTAGAATCGCGAGAGGCATATCAGGCAACAGTCCAGTTCTGCTGCTTGAAGTTGGGCGGGAAAACAAACCTGACTCGAATCTCTGCTATGACCCTTTATACCTCGTGGTCTTGTTGACCACTTCTGACCCAGAGCTGAGGCATATCAGATGAGCGAGCATACGCAGTTCAGTCATGGTAATACGAGGAATACTAGTGTCAGTTGCCAGCGCGGGCCTGAGCCACCCACGTAAGCAATGCAAGCCCATGTATGTGATACTAGTATTTTCTTCAAAAATATGCAACAATCAAAGTTCCAAGTTCTGGTGCAAACTTGCATTGAACTAACCTGAAAGCAGGACGAAAGCGCGACGGGTCACCTGAGAAAGAACTACGAGCGGGGCTTTTCATACTCTTTCCCTCTGAATGTGGCCTCGAAGAATGGTACCATTACCTGCATCCCTTCAAAACCCTCCAGCATGATCCTGTTGCGCTATCTCTTTATATCTGCTTTAGCAACCTCTCTACTTCATCCGTAATGTCAGGAAACGGGAACAGCGTTCGATTGCCTGCCACCATGCCTGGGATGAAAGGATCAATGTTTCCAATTACCATGTACAGCGAATTACTCCCCATCTGCACCGGAGCCACCACTGCACCATCAATCGCCAGCCCATTCAACATCGCTGGCCTCGGAATTGTCCCTAGATTCTCTGCCTTCCTCCACGTCCGATCCTTACTCCGCAGCACCTGAATCCCCAGAAACAAATCCGCCACCAATAGCACCCTCCCACCATACTTTGGCGGCAAGTAAATCGCATCCAAATTCATATGCAACCTCTCAGGTGACAGCGGCACGCTCACCGGCCTCCCCCTCTCCTGCCTCAAGTCAAACCGATACAGCATCCCATCCCCATCACTCGCAAGCATGATATCCGTCCCTCTCACCACCGCCAACCCACTATACCCCTTCCTCGTCGTTGGCGACAGCGGCTGATGCAGATACCACTCTGTAAGCTTCTTCCCATTCTTATCTACACGAATGATAACGCCAGGATACGTCCCCACGATATAGGTATTTCCCCGTTTATCGTGCTCGATGTCTTGAAACCCGCCGTACCGATTTCGAGAAACGTCCGTCATGTTTCTCGCCCAGAGAACCCTTTTTTTCTTGGGGTCGTACTTCATGATCTGTCGCTCGCCGGTAATGTCCGCTCCGCCGGTTGCCCAGGGGTTTCCGGAGTTGGACAAGATGGAAATCAACCCAGAATAGGGATCGCGAGCGACACCGCCGATGTGAGCAAGGGTGAGGGAGATGTCCGGGAAGAAGAGAACGTCGAGAATTTTGTCGAGGTAGGGGTCGTAGATGCCTACTGTGGCGTTCCAGAGGGAGCTGTCACCCAGCATCAGTTCCTTGGCCAGGGATAGAATATAATGACATGAAGGGTGTTACCCAATCCAGAGGATACAATTCTCCTCGTCCCAGTCGGCGTTTTCGGGGTAAAGCTGGAAGTAGTTGACGATGAAGCTACCCCTGTTGAGGGGTGGGCAGTCTTTCTTGCCGCCACCGCGAGGTGCTAGATCAACGGGCTCAGTTGTGCCATGGGCTTGGACCGCGCTGCTGAGGGCAACCAGCAGGCCTAGAATAGAAACGAGTTGAACCATTTCGATATTCGGGCGCTACATAACCTATCTCAGATTGAGAACATGAGAGGCCTTTGGCTAGCTATATACCTCTCCCGGCTCTCCTGAGCCATCACAAAAGCGGCAAATCGTGTTTGATTTCTTTTTCGTTACCATCCCGATGATTATTTTCTTAGCGCCAGAACCAGAATCCTGAACCAGAAAAAACAAAGGTCTGTGGTGTGGTAGCGATTATGTAGGCGCTTGGATTCCGGCTCCCTCGTTGGATCTCACCTGCATGGTAGACTCGGTTGCTTACACACATTTATTGGTTTCCCCCGACAAATACACCAGTGGGATCAGTCATATTGGGCAAGGCATTCGGATAGAATTGGCTGCAGTGCAACGCTGAAGACAGGAGCTGCGTGTTGGTTGGGCAGTCAAAGCAAAGTTCCCGCCAGCATGGCCCAAGACTTTGTTGTGTGGTTTCGGCACATAATTAAGAAGCCGAACAAGAGACATGAAATATGACTGAGGCAGGCATATTTGAAGTGATTTGTCAGCATACATACCAAAGGTTCAGGACATGGGGTAAGCATGCTTGTCATTGAAGCTATCTACTGTTTTTGGTTGAGACTATCTGCTGTTTGGCGTGGTTTGAGGTTGGAGCAAATCGTTCTATTCGAACACTAACTTTTCCTTCCGGTCTCGGATATGGCCTTCACTGCGTCTACGATGAAGTAGAACCGGACTCAGAGTAGGGCACCTTGTAGATATCAGAATCACTATTCGACTGTTAGCCAACTGCGACCTTCTACAGCATCACTAAGACAGTACTTACAACTCCTTCTCAAACCTTGCCCGATCCTTCGCCTTCTCATTAACCCAAATGCTCACACTCGTCTGCCCACATACAAACTCGCCAAAGCCGTCATCTCCAATCACAATCTTGGCATCGTTCCACCCCATAACATCAGTCCATGTCTCACCAGCATGCATCTCACCCACATGCATCCTCTTGGTACCAGGCCCAGCATTGCTCATCACCACCGCACAACCGAACGGTCTATCCCAGGTTCCATAGCGTACCCAACCAATACAAGTCGGGTAGTCAAAGTAGTCTGCCTGCTTTCCGTACGAGTAGAGCTTTCGGGCCAACATCATCCTGGGGAGATCTCCGCCGCATGAAGGAGGGAAGGAATGCTCGCCTTGGATGCCGTACAAATCACCGTACCACACGCAGGGGTAGCCTCGATCGCGAAGAAGGATGAGGGCGTAGGCCAAGGGCTTGAACCAAGGCTCAATGGGGGCCTCGAGGTCCTGGTAAGGTTGTGTGTCGTGGTTCATCACCAATGTCTAAGCAGTTAGCCATGGATCTCAGCGAGGGCAATTGAATCGACCTACGACTGCTGACACAGGCTGAGCCTGTACTAAGGTGTCATCAAAGACCTTGGTTAGGTCACCGCCGTTAGCATTGCTGATATCGCTGAAGTTGTGGACTAATGGTGCGTCAAACAAGGAGAACTTGTATTGCATCCTTGCAAGGTAGTTGTTCTAGACCTTTGTTAGATGGTAACATGTGGCTGGAATGGTAACAATTGACTCACCATGTCCTCCAACGAATCCTTCCAGAATTCTCCAACGAAAAACCACCCAGGCCCGAATTCCTCGTCCATATTCTTAATAAACTGACGCAGAAAGTCCTCGCTGAAGTGCTTAACAGCATCGAACCGGATGCCCATGATTGGGATCTCATGGGCAAGCCAGCTACCCCATCGCATGATATCCTCGCGAACTTCAGGATGCTCAAAGTTGATGTCGGAACCCATGAGGTAGTCATAATTCCCCTTCTCGTCATCGACATCGCCATCCCCAGCCTTTGCCCAGCCTTGGCCCCCCTCGCCGACAATTTTGTATATGGCCTTCTTTCCATTCTCGGCATTGAAATCCACTCCGCTAAAGTGATACCAATGCCACTTCATCTTGCTGTACTGGTCCTGCCTTCCTGGAAAGTCAAAGCCCACCCAGGCGTCAATCTCGTATCTGTCGCTAATTTGCTTCGTCCTGTCGTTCTCGTCAACCTCAACAACAGGGCATCGTTCCTTGTGGTCGGCGCCCATCTTGTGATTAAGAACCGCATCCCAGTAGATACCAACGCCAAGGTCCTTCGCCTTGTTGCAGAGGCTGATGAGCTCGTTCTTGGTGCCCCATTTGGTGGCGATGGTGCCCTTTTGATCGAACTCGCCGAGGTCGTAGAGGTCGTAGATGTCATACCCGTTGCCTTCTTTGGAGGAGGCTTTGCATCCGGGGGGGATCCAGATATTGTCGATGCCGAACTCTTTGAGCTGAGGGAGGGCTTTCTTGAGGCGGGCCCAGTGCTGTTGATCGGCGGGGATGTACCATTCGAAACCCTGCATCATGGTCATATTCTCAGGGGTAGGCTCCCGCCTTTCGGGAGACGGTGGCCTTTTAGAATGGTCACCCATATTGATATTGTTATCTGATATAGCGCCTAGTGTTCAAAGTTGAAAAGGAAAGAAATGGGAGACGACTTGAGGAAACGGCGAGGAATAACGAGTGATTTTAAAAACTGTCGTCTGATGCCCGACTCAGGGTACAGCTCGGCCTAGATTGAGCTCAACGGTGCCAGGCTCGGCAGGGGCAAGCGGGTGGGATACCACAGGTTGGCACACCCATCCTGCGGTTTGGACGATAACTTGGAAGCTTACTGGACGTCATGGCAGTGCCCCCTTTCCACGTGGATTAATCCGAGCTTCTGGAGCTTGGGATGCAGGGTGACATCGGGGCGGTGAGGCTTGATTCTGGCCAAGGCACAGCATGCGTCCATAAAAGCAGGAATTACAAGCTGCAGCATATTGTCGGAATATTTCCCTATCGGACCACGATAGGGAAGTGGGTGGACTTGTTGAACGCACTTGCCGTCGTTGCATTTGGGAGATGACCCCTCTTTCTAGGGGAGCGTGTGAAAAACACGATCCTGCCTGTATTATTCAGATGTCCTCTATCTTTTCTTGGTCCTTTCCTTCACACAACTTCTTTCTCAACAGGCAGCATTGCTAGACGTCCATGAGGGAAGAGGAGAGGAGAAAAGACGCCAAGACATGACGTCAGTGCCCACAGCTGTCAGCTCGCCCGATTCAGAACCCTGCGCCTGTCAATGCTACTGCTAACGCCCCAAGCAAGGAGCATCTTGGGATGCAAAGTCAATTCATCACGGATCATTGAGAAACTCACCAACGGTCGCATCTAACGGTCTGTACGCAGTGGAACTTCAACATGAGACCAGAGAGAGCCGTGATGGTTGGACGAGGAAAAGTGGTGTGCGCCAAGGTGTGGTGCGGGGCTGCGTCGACCTGGCAACCGTTTGTTTACGTCGCCCACCAATGCTAGACTGGCAGAGGAGCTCCTCCTGTCACAAGCCGTCACCGCCTTCCCCCCCTGCCGCCGCCTGTCACTTTGTCACTTGTGCCCGATCAAACCAGACCCGGCCACACCAGTCGGATGCTCCCGCCGACCAAACAATCTGCGACGCTGAGTCCTCCTTACCGACTGCCAGCGCATCGCCGAGTCTAGCCTCTCCACCCGGTGGAACTTGATTCGACCACCGGCTTTTCGGTTCGTTGCCCGAGCGTTCAGGTGGCTGCCCTCTATAAACACAATTCAACTGACACCTCTGGTGTGCCACAGCTTCGTCCCCTTAAGCATGCCCCGGAAGCTCCAGGAGCAGCGTCTGGATTTTGCAATTTTTTTGTAGACCCCAGGGACCGAGACATGGCCGACGACGCACCAACGGCGCAGGTGCCGCCGCTATCCACAGAGGTAGGTTTCTCCGCCATCCATTGTGACAATGGAAGCGTTTGCTGACTGTCGCATTGAAGCTGGAGCAGGAGCCGGAAAAGCGAGAAACCGTCGGTCCCGAGACAAAGCCTGCTGCCACACCAGCCGAAGACTTCGAGGAGGAAGAGTCAGATGCGACAAGCACATACAGCGGCCGTGGCAGCCATAATCGACGAGAATCTGCGAGTTCACTACTCCGCCATCACCTCCATTCCCGCACGGCAAGCGAAGACACCGCCGACAACAGCTCCCACAATGGCGACGATGTATTTAGCGAGCATGGGTCCCGCAGTCACAGTTCTGTTGGGTCGGTAGATGGCGGAAACGATTCTGATTCCAAGACACCCCAAGGAAAGGACAGCCAGTCTCGTCGGGAATCCTACGCCTCGAGCAGGAACTCAGAAAACAGGAATTCGGATAGGGTTGTGTCTGGCGTGTCAACTCGCTCAACCCACTCGTCTTTCCGCACTCCCTCTGAAGTCCGCGCATTGCAGATGGATTCGCCCACCCCCTCAGTATTCGACGGAAGTTCTGCACGTTCGAACAAGCGACACAGCGGAACCTCGGCCATATTCCCCACAGTATCCCGAGTCGGCAGTCCCACCGTACAAGTGCAATATTCGCCCAAGGGTCGCACGACACCAAGTCGTTTCAAGGTCCGCACAGAAGCTCCCCTTGTTCTTCTCCATGTCACACTCCTGCCTCTTCGCTGGGTTTGGGGTGAGACACTGAATGGACTCGACCTTGTGAACGGTAAAGCTATCGATGAAGGTGGGCTTCCCTATGAGGCCTCGGAAGAGATGAAGACTTTGCGCGATTCATGGCGTGAGCTGCAGGATCGACTCGGCGACACTGTCCTCGAACGTGGCATTCTTCTTCCACATCCGCAAAATGATTTTGAGGTGCTCGAAGAACGTCTCCTTGAAGCCCTTGAGCTACCCTTCAAGAGAAGAGCCAGAATTCTGGAATGCGGACACTATCTTGGCCCAGCAAATGTGACAGCAGATGATGAAGAGGAAAGCGAAACTGGGTACTCGAGGTCGAGCGAGGAGAATCGGCATTGGTGTAAGCAGTGCAAGACCGAGATCCGCTACGAGAGGCTTGGGTCGAGCAAAATCTACAGGGTAAAGGTGTACGCCAGCAATGGACTTATGAAGTCTGGTGCCTGGGAAGCCTGCTGGAGGGAAATGGAACGGGTGGACTGCGAGGTCGAACTGATTCTCAGCCCGGCAATGCAGCATGAGCTCGAAAAGGTGGCTGTTTTCCAGCTTGAACAGGAAGAGCAACGACAAAGAGACCTATTGCTGGATGCCGAGGCTGCAGCCAAATCAGGGCTTGCCCCAGAGCCACAAGCCGATGCTCAACAGTCTCGTCCGGCCTCAGCTCTCCATGGCTCACGGCCCTCTTCTGGTTTGCATGTTGAAGTCCATCCTTCAACCCCCGAACCACCTATGGAACCCTTTGATCGTGTGACCTCACCAGAGTTTTTGCAGCCTCCGTCATCATCACGCCCTCGCTCGGGACAGGACGCCGTCGACACATCTGAAGAACGTCGTCTTCGCGATGAAGAGCGCATGCGCGAAATTTATGGCGACATGCCCCCTCCTGAACCAGTCCCGACCCCAGAACCAACGACAGAACGTACGCCCTTTGCAAGACCCGCATCCTCCGTCGATGAAGGTTACGGATCTGTTCCCTTATCCCAAGCCCTGGTAGCCATTACTCCAACATCTAGCCTGGATCAGTCATCCACCCTTCGCGACCGACACCCCGACTCCTACATTGCCCCTCCCACACCCCTGTCTCCCTCAGAAGTTATTCGCGAACGCCGAGCAGAGTACGAGCGCCGTCAGGCTGAACGCGCACAAAAGCGCCAACGCGAACTCCAAAACGCAGGCTTTATCGATCTTCTTACCGAGGCGTTCAGGGTGGCATTGGACAACGGTCATGAGACGGTGAAAGACTGTTTGACGTATGTAAAGGCCGGCGCGTTGGTTGCCAGAGACTTCTTCAACGACCCCAAGAATGTGGCGATCGTCGTTTTGGTGTTGCTGGTGGTCGTCATTGGGCTGGGTAATCGACAACAGGACTTGGCCCCCACCATGTACAAGCCAGAGCCCCGGACAGAGAACTATGTCGCCGAGAAGGCGCCCGAGGCGAAGATCGAGACGAGCGTGCCGGAGACGACTGCTGGTTTGGCTAGCACAGAGGCTGCTGCTATGGGACTGGGTGGTGTTGTCTATGGTGCTTCTTCTGACCCGGCAGTTCAGCCTCAGACTGCTGTTGTCGAGGAGACGCCTGCTGCTGAGGTTGAGGTTGAAGCTGTGGCTCCTGTGATCCGTTCAATCGAGGCGGCTGTCGACAAGGTTACTACCGAGGTGGAGTCCATTGTCGAGACTGTCAAGGACGTGCCTGTCTCTGCCGAGGTAGTTGAAGGAATCGTTTCAGAGGTTCAGGCCACAGAAGTTACCGAGGCTAGCGTCGAGCTTGTCCTTGCGTCGGCGTCCAAGGTGGAGGTTCAGCCAGCGCAGGGTGAGGTTACAGTTCTGAAAGTGGCTGAGAAGTCCGAGTCTGGCGTGGAGCTCTATGGGAGCGTCCCCCGCAAGTCTGAGGAAGAAGAAACTCCAGCTCCCGGTGTCGAAAATGAGAGGGGTGTTGAAATCTTTGGGGCTGAGCAACGGAAAGCCGAAGCTGAAGAAAACGGGCTTGAGCAGGTCATTGTTGGAAAGAAGGCCGACACCGAAGAGTCTGGTGCTGAGCAGGTGGTTGTCGGAAGGAAGGCCGAACCTGGGGAATACGCCCTTGAGCAGGTTGTCGTCGGAAAGCGACACTCTACCGTTATCGACTTTATCCCCGGCCCCTTCGTTACACAGCACAAGACTGTGCGCGTGTTTGAGACCGTGACAGAGATTGTTCGGGTCAGCGTTGTTACCAAGACTCAGACGGTATCGAGGGTCGTGACTGCCATTCCTCAAACAGTAGAGCAGACGGTTTACGAGACTGAGACTGTTAAGATTACTGTATCGCTGCCTGTCGAGAAGGAGAGGAAGACCGAGACAAAGAAGCCTTCGCCGACAAGGAGGAGGTTTTGGTAAAGTGTCTTTGTGTGTGCAATAGGGAGGCCTGTTTTTGATGAGGTTACGGCGGTAATTTCTTTTGTTTAATAGGTGGGAGTGTGTGGAGGGTTTTATAATGGATTATGAACGTACACATTATTATGGAGGATTCCTGAATGGGAGAATTTTGTATGTATGGGATGGTTGATGAAATTAAATTGGTTGGTCAGCGATGAAAAAGAGAACGAGGTTTAGTTACTTCTCGAGTCAATCATGGGAAGGGTATGGGATGAAGGAAAGCAAAGCATTTGATGTTGGCACAGCAAGTAAGCAAGTAAAGCATAGCGCAATGAAGAAAGAATCAGTAATTCTTTCCATTCCGTGCGTGGCCATGTCTCGCTCTACTTTTTTCTCCTCCTCGCTGTATCTAGCGCATCCTTCCAAGTTCGATATTCCAACATACCTAAGTGAGGAGGCTATGAGAATAATACCTGTCACGGCTTGGTAGTGAAGGACAGGATTACACAGGACGCAGGGTTAGGGTTGAGTGCAGGAGCGGTGCTCCGACCGGGGTTGTATGGCAAGAAGATGGAGCTGCAAGCCCACACTTCTTCTTTCTTCCTCATCTTACAATTACATTGATAGACTGGCAATGGTACTGGCCTTTAACCTACTTATGCCTCTCATTCGTGACAATACCGCACGACGGCAAAGATCATTCCAGGTAGTTAAAGAAGTAAGTTGAACCGATAATACAGGTATGTTGCGATGACGACAAGGAGAAACTTTGCCAGTGTGGCGTGGATGATGGATGAGAGATTATCAATTATTATTGGGGGCTCGGAGGGGGAGAGGGGGGAGATTCGGAATGAGGGGCGGATCTGAAGGAAGGTCACGTTAATTCTCAAACACAACGCATTTAATTGTTCACCTAGATTAAGATTTTAGTGATGAGATGATAGAAGACTAATGAGATAGTTTTGCAATCTCTATTGCAAGACAATGGCTTGTGCTTCGGCCTGCCATCGTCCAACATCCAACCTTCATACGGCAAAGTGAACGCAGGGAACCCAATAGGGGTCTGTCAGGCTAGCTCCGGAGCCTTAATGCTTACCACCTCGGCAGCTCTCGCTGCTTGTTCCCTCTCAGCCCATCCGTCACGCAGCGCTCCAACGGCTCGACGAAGTCCTCGACAGACCGCCACGTCCGTCATCCCTTCGTCACGCAACACCGGACCGGCCAGCACCCTGGAGCAGTATGTTGATTTGGCATTGGGGGAGGCACCGCCCGGTCTGGGGTATGAATCTGATGAAAAGTTGAAAGGTTGGTTGAGAGAGAATTTGGTGCCAAGTGTTTATCATCCTAGTGGGACGGCGGCAAAGATGCCGAGGGAGCGGTGCGAGGTGGTGAGCAAAGGGTTCGAGGTGTATTAGGTGAAGAGGTCGAGCGTGATTGATACGAGTATTTTTCCGATGATTGTGGGCGCGGCGATGAGCATGACGGTTTATGCTGCTGCTGAGACGGTATGTAATGTTCTGTGATTTAGGGGGAGATATATCGAGGTATGTTTGCTGACTGGTGTGTAGGCTGCTAGTTTGATCAAGGCGAAAACGTAAATTATTATAAGCCCACCTGGTTTCCCAAGTCATGGAAGGTAGGCGGTACAATACGTCTAGGAACGCACAACTAAAAGTAGCTGCCCATTGAAGCTTGTCCTGAATTCTCAAGCAAAGGCCGCTATTGTCATCGTTGTCACACACTACAAAGCTTTCACCAGACAAAGGCAATCACTTGTTTATATACCTTCCCAGCCATCGATCCTTAAGCCATTTCTTCCTTTCCTTCTACACCTTAGAATCAATGATCATACAGTAATCTACTGTTAGTGGCCTTGCCCTTTTTATTTTACTTGCCCTTCGTGACAATCGCGACAGTACAACTGCGTCGCTTTACCAGAGTCGGTAGCGAACCTTGGACAATCTAAGCGCCCTAAAAAGATCGGAGAGGAAATTATCGTATGTAGGCACACTAAAGCAGCTCTCCATAACCCCCTCAACCGTCGCATAGTATCCGGCTAAAATCCCAGGCTCGGGTACTACTAACATCTACTTCGCTCCTGCTCCGTTCCCGAATCTGTTCCTCATCTTCTCTCATGTCCAGGTCTCCATCGTCCTTCTGACATCCTGCAATATTACTCGTGTCTTGTCTGCTCGCTCTTTCATATTCGTCCAACAGTTTTTGCAACTTGGTAGACCTAGTTAAGTCTCTTGGCTTCAAGCCATCTTTATCCGAGAGCATGGGGTCTGCCCCATGTTCCAGCAGAAACTTGACCAGCATCTGGTCCTTGAGCTCACTGTCTACGAGCTCACCACCAGGCCCCTCATTTTCGATGTCCTCCATTTTGCTGTGCTCCATTGCGCTGTCGTCGCTGTCGTCACTGTCGCCGCTGTCGTATATTACGCTATCGTCGATTGGGTTCTCCCCGATTTCGGTATCCTCCGATTTGTCGTCGGGTAGTCTGCTGCCGGTATTATTGGGGGCATGAGCATAATACGACGTCACATGAACGTCGCTTGCGTTTTGGCGAAACAAGTTGTGCCCATCAAACTTATTGCGCACAAAGTTTGCCAATGGGGTTCTGCCATCTTTATCACGAAAGTTGATGCTTGCCCCATTGCTCACGAGAAGAATAACGGTAGACACATAGCCGGACGCTGCTGCAGCCCCCAGAGGAGTTCGGCCTGTGCTATCGCTGGCGTCGATGTTCGCACCCTTCTCTAGAAGGCATTGAACGGCAGTGTCCATTCCATACATAGCGGCCAGCAGTATAGGGGTGCATCCCATCTCGTTTCGAAGCTCTAGATCTGCACCTCTCTCTACAAGAAGATGAACCTTGCTCTGGAGACCATCACTGATAGCCACCTGTAAAGCAGTGACTTTGTTGAGAGATTTGGTATCGACACTTATCCCACTATTCAACAGTACCCCCATGATGTTCTCGCGGCCATACCTAGTGGCCACATGCAAAGGACTATTTTCGACGGTGGGCGCCTCCTCGTCTTCGAGAGATCGTAACCGCTCGGGCACACCACTATTCATCCTTGACGATGAGAACATAGGTTCCTTGTATCGCCCTGACAAGTGGCGCCTCTCGCTGCTCTCAATCTGGAGCATTATTTCGAGCAGGTAGGGGTAATTGAATCTTGCCAGGATGCAAACGAGACTTTCTGTTTCGAATCTTGGTTCGGAAACGTTATACCACAGTTTCTTTGTGATCAGCTTATTTCCATCGCTGTAATGGGACAATATGAGCAGATCATCACAAAACTCCGTCAAAGATTCGCGTTGTAAACCACCTCTGGCAGCTGCTTCTTCGGCATGTTGAAGACCACCCGACACGATGTATCCTGCCAGTACCCAGTCACGAGAATCGAAAGACGAAAAGCGGCGAATATGGCGAGAGAGGCTTCTGAGATACCGATGACAGCAGTTGTGTAACCGGAGATGGCTTCGTATCTCAAATGTTTCATTCGTCAGTCCTGGGTCGATCCATAAGTGTATGAAGCCATCCTTGCGGAAGTATTCTCGCACTGATTCATGTATGAACTGAACCCTGGGTTCCCTCATTTGGCCTCTAGTGTCGGCGAGCCATTCCTTCCAGTTCGGGGCCTCCGCTAACCCCTTTGATGCGCTGACCAGGAACCTCGCCATATCGCTAATGCTGACGTGGGCACGACTCCATTTCACAGGGTCATCTGGGCTTATCTCAGCCAGAAGCGCAAAATAGAACTCCAAAAGTGTCAACTGCCGTTGTGAGAAGAGAAGCCACTGGACGCAGAGCTGTAGCTTCCTCAGTCCCTTATCATCTCGATAGATGATTTCTTTGAACAATTCACTCAGTTCAGATGGCAATGCCTTCAACTGCTCCTCCATTCTCCACATCTCACCCTCTCCAAATGTGTCGCCAAGCATTGTGACAACCAGAACAACCCACATAAAAATACCGCGTGCCTTTGTCCGAACGCCATTTTTTATATTCTGCGCCGTTTGATCGTTTCCTATTTGCAACTTGTTGTCGATATATGTTGAGATATCTTGCTCGTGGCCGTCCTGGTCCTCTAAAACCATCTCCCTGCGATGCTTGATATCAATATGGGGATAATGACGGCTGGAAAAACAGAATTTGAGTCGCTTGTGGTTGTCGAAAGCAATGTTTCCCAGCCTTTCAAAGTACTCCACCATTGCCTTCATCTCACTCGACCTACACTCATCAAGAGCGTCAACAAAGAAAATCACCTCGTGTTGATCGGAGAGCTTCGCAATGGTGAGTTGAAGCAATTCGCGGAGAATATCAATCTTCCAGCTGACGGGCCGTTGTTTGATGACGTCTTCGTAGAGTATGTCGAGTTGGGATGCGATATGTGGGGGTGGCTGTTCGAAAATCTGCCGAAGTTCTGGTACAGCCTGAAGACAATGGTAGAGCAGAGCACGATACATTCCTGCGGCGGAGTTTTCCAAAGCATCCCCTCTTGCGTTGAAAAAGAAGGGTATCACCAGCCTATTAACCAACCCGTTCTCAGCTTGATCTTTGTAGGCAAACTTCATGATTGTCGATTTGCCCGAGCCCGGATTTCCTTTGATCCACAGGAATCCGTGATGCTCGATCAATAGCTGGGGATTGAGCCATGCGAGATAGTCATCATGGCTTAATAGCCAGTGACAAGTTTGTGAGTGACTCTCTTTGATGCTGGAAAGCCGAGAATCAAGTGTTTCAAATCTTAGTGAAGCCCAAATACCGTCTCTTCGTTCTGTACACATATTCATTAGCATCTGCCAAGAGATTCAACAGTGAGGTATAGATTGAGGGGATATAGATAGCACAGTGGCCGCTGGATGACAAGGATGGGCGCCTACGGCGGGAACTAACTTTGAAGTGCCACTGCCTTTGCATGGGCAGCCACGGTGTTTGCGTCCTCCTTTGCGAGCTGTGAGCCAGTAGCTGTTTGAATATTCATGATATTTGCGGCAGGACGGAACAGGGCAAGCAGCTCTTTGGTATAAGCTGCTGCGGCCATCGCCGCATATTTTTGCCACCCTTTATTCTTATGCGAGTCTGAGTAGTCACATATCCCGCGAATAGCAAGACAGGGAAAGCTTTCCATCAAGCCAGCTGCTTCCATTTCGAAGCATATCACATTACCGTCGTTGTCATTGGCGATGCGATCCCTGGTTTCCCCATCCTTGACAACCCGGTTGCCAGAAGCCACCACGCCATAATGAACCTTTGGATGAGAGTTAACTCGTGGACTCCGGTGTATTTGCCTCGTTGAATCACATTCGCGACAGTCATTGACTGAATTCTGAACGTGAGCGTAAGAAGCTTCAAACAATCGGTCCTCCAATCTGTTGGGGTAGCTGAACCCCTCTGACTCGAGATAGGGATAACGCAGTAGCGCTTCTGACATGATCCTCAATATTTCGTTTCCTCTCAAGTAGTGTCGGGATTGTAGTGTTCCGATAGCGTTGAGGAGCTTTTGTGGAGGTCTGATGGGGTGTGCTGTCCGTTGGAAGCGGCCCTGCTCGAGTGTTTTCCCGAAGTCATATTGGAGAACCTGGCGACTGACAACAACGTCACCGAGCCGAATATCATGCTTTCCGGGAACGCCGCCGCCGATGCCCACCATCAAGCGGAGATCTATGGCAGGGAAGGTTCGCGTCATGTTGTTCGCGACACTCGCAGCATTGTTAGTCCCATAGTGGCCAGACGGGAGGGCGGCAATGACAACATTGTGCCCATCAATGCTTCCCAAGGTGTAAAAGTTTGTGTCAAGCGCGTCTATGTCGGAGGGTAGATCATGAATGATATCCAGCATGGCTGTTGCAGCTGTACGTTCTAGAGGAAGCGCGCAGACCCAACCAACTGTGTACTGATTGACCGACGACATTGCCGGAGCTGACTGGCTCCACCGTATCACTCAAAACATTAAGGTAAACCGTTTAATGAAGATAGTTGGCGTGTAGGAACTGGCGGCACTGGAAAGATTGAGGCAAATAAGAGCAAACCAAATCCTGGAAAAAGCAGCGGCACAAGGCGTACGTCGGGTGCAACCTCTGAAGTTTGCTGTGGCAGAAATGAGGAGCTCGGAGTGCGGAAGTTACCTTTCTGCCTGCCACGTGCCCGTTACCTCTCAATCGAACTGGCGTCCAAAGATGGAAGGGATCCATTGGCTGGTCAAGATTGCTGACCTAAAAACCGCTAGGCCGGAGTATATATGGCTGCGTGCAAATTAATACGTCTAAAGGTGTGACGAACCCCTGATCAGAGCCTCTGAAAGGGATACTAGTTGACGGCTGCTTCTGAATAACGGTTCGGTGTAGCCAAAAAGTACATAAAAAAGATCTCTCATAAGTGCTTGGTCCTAAGAACTCACGATGTGAAGTGCATACTGCAAAACTATCTACAAGCCATCTAGTTCCTCTGTATATAAAACTCCCTTTGTCGTGCTCACCATTCTCAGTCCCCTGAGCGTGCTGATCATGTCTTTTCCATCCTGATTGGCTCTTCCATATTAATCCTGACTGGCCTTCAACCCAGTGTCCCTCTCAGAGGTTCTAATCAGAGGTTCGTCACACTGGTTTCTTGCTTATTGAAAAGGGCGAAACCCCGCATTTCTGGTGGCTTAGACTCTTCAGAGCCTTGGACCATCTTTCTGATACAGCCACCATACGGCGCAATATTCCGCAGTCTTAATGGTAGATGCAGTGCGTAGTACGCAGTATAAAAACCTTGCCGTATCAAACTCCCAACAGCATCCGCCCAGCATATCCTCCATCTAGCGCTGCGCACCCTCTCGGTACACTCTCCCAGTCTGCCAAGCCTCCCACTTATTCCCCAACGGGTTGCAGTCTATCCGTTGAACCTGCCATACAAATGGCCGATCCGCTTTGCCGACAGGGGTATGATCCGTTGAAAACTAGCCGAGTACGATCCGATGAACTTTTCGCGGCCAAAATCTTCAAGGGTGGTACTAAAAGGAAAGAACTCTTATGTTATCTTTTCCACCTCTCTGGCTTATGTCTGCAGCAGGATTTGATCTTGGTCGAGGGCCTGTTTTCTTCTTCTTCCAGCCCAAAGTTGTCGACACACACAATTCACCAGGATCATCATGAAACCTTGGAAGACTTTGTAAAATAATAAGACGGCTTTCAAATTCTTCTCCCCCCCAAGTTCCCATCCATCTTCTCAAACTATCCTGGGTATATTTCAAAGTTCGCCAAACAATGGCATTCTCCGCTTACATACTGCTCGAGATGTGTGAGACACAGCCTCGGCATTGCTAAGGCAACTAAACAACCACTCAACTTCTCTAAAATGGAACCACCAAAACATTCCAATCTTTCCTCAGCATCACCAACTCTGAGATCAACATGGAAAACCGACAACAACGCTCCAACCTGGCGGCACCAAATCTAGGTCAGAAGCAGCCAGAACATCACGATCCCCTTGCCAGCTTCCTCTTACTGCCCGGCATTCTGCTACAAAGATGCAGCCCATCCCCGTTTGTCTGCAAGCTTCTCATCACACTAGTAATCGTCTACTTTGCACTTCTCCTCGTCGCATGGTGGTTGAAAAGCCTTGCAAAAGCGTAAAAAACGTGGGGGGTCCTAAAAGAAATGATTCATGGACAAGACAGAGAGACCTGTGGATAATGCTAGGTGATGTATAGGACTGACCACCTTCACACCTCATAAACTGGCATCAAACCAAAAACCTGTCAGTTCAACTACCTCACACAACACTCTCCCCCTCTACAAAAAACTACCAACCATCCTCCCCCCCATTCTCCCCCTCCTCCCAATCCCTCTCCAACCTCCACGCATCCCGACTCTCAATCCCCTCCATCAACGCAATATCACACCCCCTATGCCCCCACTTCTCTGCGAACACCGCCCTCCCCAAATCAATCATCATCTTCGTCCCAACCTCAAACCCCGCCGCATCCCGATAAAACGGCTCCTCCTGCCCACCCCTCTGTCTCAGCTGCCAGGTGTTCCTCCCCGAGTTGTCATTACTGTGGTTGTACTTCACCTCTTGCATCGCCTCCCCCAGCTCCACCACATCCTCGTACACCGTCCCGTTGAAACCGGCTTCATGTCCTGGAAGGGATAACAGCGCCGCAACATCATCAACAGGGGTTTTGACGTCGAATATCAATCCAACCTCGGGGGATTCCCCTTGCCAGAAGCCGGCCCACATCAACCGGGTGTACATGTCGCAGTCAGTCGAGTAAAAGGGGATGTGGGTGTCCCAGCCACCAATGGAGAGAACAGAGGGGAGATTGACAAGAGTCAGGTGGTCATAGGCGAAGAAGTGGTGGGCCCATTTTGGTGCGGCGGGAGATTTCAGGTACTGCATCACGGAGAGGACGTTTGAGTAGAGGGTGGAAGAGGGGTCGTGGGGCGGAGAGAAGACGAGGAGGTCTTGGTGGGACCAGAAGAAGTAGTCCCAGTTGCGGTTGAGAGCAGTCCTTTTTTTCACAGCTGTCAGCCGCCTTGGCAACAAAAGGGGGGCAAAAGGGGAGACAAACCAGAGGTAGAAATTCTGAAGTTGGGCGAATGTCAACAGGGTGGGTGTCTAACCTTTTGTCAGCATACATTTTGATACACCGAGACCAGTTGCGGGGGAAGGGGACTGACAATTATAACATTTACCCCCAGCATCCCCAGCTGCGTGTGATTTAGATAAAACGGATTCTGCAGCGTCAACTGCCCCTGTTTGTTGCTAAACATCGTCCCCGTGTTCTCAACAACATAGATGCTGCTCGGCGGCCATCCTGCCGCGATGTAGCTCGTCAGGCATTGCAACAGCAGAGGCCAGTTGCGGGTAAACCCTATCAACAGCGGTGCCTCCTCTTTCGAATGACTTTTGGGTGGTTTTGGGACATGTTGCAATAGAAATTTTCTGGATGGGGCCGGATATTCAGACAGCAGGGGGAACGGATCGGGGATTGGTAGTGACAGTTCGGCCTCGGGTTTGTAGGGGGGTTTTGGAAGGGGTGGTGCGTCAGGATCCGACCAGGTAAAAAACGAGGATTCGAGGGAGGCGAGGGGAACTTGTTGGCGTTCTTCTACTGGTGATGGCGGTGGTGGCCTTCGTGATGATGACTGTCGTTGATCTGGCCAGAATGCATTGAAATTGAGCGGGAATTTGTGGTGGTTGAGAAAGGAATAGGTAGACAGAACGCAAGAGACGGCGAGGAGGAGACGGTAGCGGGAGCGGGAGGTCATGATTTTTTTGCTTGGTGCCACACAACTTACAAAGGGAAAGCACAAGGGGGGACATGGTCGAGAAAGGTGGGGTTAGAGAGAGATAACATCCAGTTGGTGATGTATGGTGGAGATGAGGAGGCAATGCGGTAAGCAAGAAATGATCAAGGATGGGGCTATCACATCACCAAGACAACAATTCTTTTCCTATTGCAAGACCGAAATCGATCATCAGCTAACTCAACGGTGGCCACATTTCTCATCAACAACTGGTGGAAATCACCCCTTGCAAACCGGGGGCCTAGCCCCGGCAGTTTGTCTGTGATACTATAGTGCCTGCATTAGTTTGAAACCCCAGTACGCCCACGAGGTTACCTCTTCTTGTTTCCTGGGTGGAAGTGTAGGTTCCGTGGCCTGGCCCGGGAAATCGGGATGGGACGGGCACACTTTAAGATGGGGGCGAGTGGTCGATCGTGAAATGGAGCTAGTCAAGCAACGATGGAAGGGACGACGTTAGGGACGCGTAAGCTGTCCAGTGGTCGTTCAAAAGTCTAGCAGCTTTGTTGACAAATTCCATCTCTTATTCGGAAGGGCGGCTGTCTACAAGAAATATTGGCTCAGACTTTCATCCTTGACTGAAGACCCTTGAAGACAAACAGCTCGATTTAAGTTTCACCCCAGATCCCCAGATCTTCACCACGCTCCATCTTGCCTTGCTTTTGAACTCTTAAAAAGAAGGGTAGAGAATTCATCCATCCCAACGGAACCACCACCGCCAATCGTCCCATTCGCTTGCTCTCTTGTTTATATCACACGGTTATTTTTGGTTGTCTTCCCCCCTCCCCCACAACCCGCAAAAAAGCTTATCTCGACACGACGGTCCAGACCAGCCAACAACAAGGTTGCATCCAGTGCCGGTACTTCAGACTTTAGCCGGTTCTTGTCCGGTTCGATAGTTCTCCCACCAAACAGAGTATGATTGTGGTTGGGTAGATAGGTAAATAGGATAAATAGCGGTCTGTGCAACGTATTTCTCTTTTCCGTGGACAACAAGATGGTAATCGACTGTAACTCTGCTTGAATTGCTTTTTATTCTGTCTTCTCCACAGTAACTATCCCCAAGTCAAGTTACACACCACCAGTTTGTATGTGGTACATATATAAGACAACACAAATGTACACGATATGTACGCTTTCCTTCATCCCCCAAGACCTGGTCCACTCCTCTCTCCTTTTTCTTTTAATATACAGAGAGATAGTAAGTGCAATGAAAAATAAAGGCTTGAAAAAGAAAAACCGTAACGAACGAATGTAAAAGTGAAAAGAAGTGTGTGCATAGATAGAAAAACAACAGAAGGAAGAACATGTTCAGGGTGCCTGTGCTGTTCCTCTAGCATGGTCTGTTATTGTCAAATATCGGCGTGGGGACCCCAAAGCCACTCGCTCACCGCACTCACGAGTGAAAAGAGAAATATGTAAAGCAAGACAAAGAAACGGAAAGGAATTTCTACTTGTACTTTGGCTTGGCCCCCAGCAGTTGTTGTGCAAAGGCTATCCAGAACACCTCTTTCCCATTTCCCACCCCTCTTCCCTCCCTCCCATTTGTTCAAAGTTCCCAATACAGTAACAGGCAGCAACAATAACAAGCAACAGCAGAAAAGAAAAGCATTGGTATATGCCCTACCCCCTTGAATCAATCCAAGCAAAGTGTCTTCCAACCGGCCCTCCTCTACAACACAATGAAACTAAAACGTGCTAGTGTGTGTAATAAAAGAAATAAGAGAGGCAAAAAATCCACGAAAAGAAACGAAAATTCTCAAACAAGAATGAGTACACCCACCTCTTTTGTCTTCCCTTCCCTTAATGCTTACATCCACCCCCTCCTCTGCATTATCAAACTCAAATTCACACCCCCTCTCTTCCCCGCCCCCGAGTTTAATCCCAGATGAACGTGGGTAGTAGTCTCTTCCAGAGCCAAAACTGACGAGCGGCCTACTCCTCATCAACGCCCCCTAGCCCCACCACACCGCCCGCATGCTGCTTGTTGTGTTCCTTGCTGCTCTTCTTCCCCAACCTCAGCAAGCTCAGCCGCTTGCGCACGCTCCCGCCCATAGTACTACTGCTATTAGTACTCTCCCTAGGTGTCTTCTCGCCGTTCCCGTGGGGGGATTCGACCGCGGTAACGGCTCCACTTAAGCCGCCCATGAAGCTGCCTCCAGCCGAGTCAGTCACCCAGTCATTATTGGTTGTTGTTGTTGTGGCGGTGGTAAGGTGGCTACCACCAGTGATGCCGCCTGGGGAAATGGAGAAGCCGGCGCCGTCCATGCCGTTGGTCTGGACGGTAAGACTGGGTCGGGCATCGATCGAGTTGGAGGTTTGGGAGCGGAAGCCGGAGATGAAGCTGCGGCGATTTTCTTTGGCGCTGGCGCTGTCTTTGGGCGAGTCTTCTTGCACGTCACCGTTGATGGTGGGTAATGGTGGAGAGGCGTCTTTGGAGAGGTCCTTTTTACGGCCCCCGAGGAAGCTGAGACGGGCGCCCCGGCCTTGGCGGATGGATACTGGTCGGACGACGGCAGTTTCTTCCGCTCCGGTGCCATTGGACATACCGCCGATCGACGGTTTCGAAAGGTGAGGGATACCGCCAATGGTTGATGGGGGCGAGCGCGGCCATGTTGGTGAGGGCGTAGTGCTTGTCTCGCGTACAGGTGGGACAGCGGGGGTGAACAGTGCAATTTCCGTGGCATATGTGGTCTCAAAGACTGCATCAGAAGCACCTTGTCAGCATTTCGGACAGTAATAAAAGGGAAGAAAGAAAACCTACACTTTTGAAGATCCTCAACATGTCGCGTGAGAATCTCAACGCCAGTCTTTGAGAGAGTGGCCAAACACCTCTTGAGCAGGATAGCGTGATCAACTAACGCCATCTTAATCGCATTCTCCTGAGGATTCAACTCGGGTGGTTCCAACTCCTCCTCATCTAGCTCGCTGTCCTTCGCAGGCGATCGTGCCCCGTGCCTGGTCATGCCAGGTATCAAATCCCGGTAGCAAACCACGCTGCTCTCAGAGTTGGGATTGACGCTGATGCCCACAGCGTCAAACAGTAGCTGCACAGCTTCCTCACCTCCTTCGCCATCCGACACTTTCCGCTCCAGCGTGGACATCTCTGCCGTCTTGCGCACAATTCTCTCTAATGCAGTTTCCTTGGGCGATAACCTCACCTCACGCACAGCAACAATCTCGCTCCTCCTCAGGATCGTCGGGAAAGGTTCCGCAGTGGTGTAGATGATCTTTTCGGCATAGTGCTCCTCCACAGGTCCCGTGGTATTCCGCCTGCTGCTGACAGAAAATTCTTGCGGATGAGCAGAGACAAGATAGTCCCTGATGATCTGTGGAACCCTGGCGCGCTGGAAGACGTGGTGTCCAAGGTCGCGATGAGGACTCAAGGCGGAGACCACTAAGAACTGACCCTCCACGTCGTCGATCTGGTCACTGAGCACAATCTGAGCAGATGGATACATCTCTTGCATCCTGTCCGTGAACCCGGCAGTCCGTTCGGCAGGCGTGGCTTCGAAAACAAACTCTTTGTCACGGACATTAGCCGGGAAGCCCAAGCCCTTGTAGATAACCTTGAAGTATTTGGGTACCAGCTTGTCGCTCTTGGCGATCGTCTCGTAGATTTTGGCGATGGCCCTCTCGGTGCGAGCGAGCTTGGCAAAGTCAAAGATGTTGGTCTCGTACTGTTGCTGCAGCTCCTTGTATGCCGCCAGCGCGCTGCTCCACGCTTCACCATCCTCAAAGTGCTTGATCATGTCGAAGTAGATGCGCTCCTTTCTCTCAAAGTGAGTTTGCGCAGGAAACTCGGGATCCAGGAGAGGTGGTGTCGTCCTGAGCGGGTCCCAGTCGTATAGATCAGCATGCAACCTCAGTGCCAGACCAGCTTCCGCGTGGTTCCTCGCCTCAACCTGTAAGTGGGCCAGTTGATGGACATAGCGGATGAAAATTTCCTCCTTCTGCATATCCCTGAGGAATTCCATCAGCCTCAAACGGTGAATGAGGTGTGACGCCTCACCCGATCCATCGCCGCTGTGGACTGCGACCAGGAGATCCAAAAACTCATCGACCGTACCCATGAGCTCCCTGATGGCCTGATAGAGTGGCTCGTCCTTTAGCCTGCTCAGTGGCTCAAATCGCTCCAGTAGTTCTCCCACAAACAGCTTTTGCAAGATGCTCTCCGTCAGTGGCTTCTCCTTGAAATACACATCCAAGCAGTCTATCATTTCTGTTTGGATGACGCTAAGGTCCTCGCTCAGAGTCCACTCGCTGACAATCATGGTCTGAAGTACCTCAACGGCCATGCGTCTTAGGCCTTCATGGACGCTCAAGCAAAGCTCCACAATGGGCCCGACCAGTGTTGGCACGTATTGGACTTGATACCCGCCCATCTTGGAGAGGCCGTAACGGGCACGCTCTTCGAGGCTTGTCTCCCATCCAATAGCCTCCCATGTCCTGCGAAGGAGCTCGGCACCGTGTTCCCTGACGTCGCCCGCAATTTTCCATACCGCCCGGCGCTTTTGCTCGGGGAACGTTTCCAGCGCAAGGGATGGACTGCCAACCAGCTTGAGCAGAGTAGTGAAGAAAAGTTTCCATAGCTCCGTGCTGAAGTTTTCGGCGTCATCAGGATGGGGTAGAAAGGACTCAAGGAGGATGCTAGCGAGGTACTGAAGCGTGCGCATGGTTGACTTGTGGTGGAAGATGTGGACACTGAGCCAATTGGAAGGAAATGTTTCGCCCTGAAGGATACTCATGTGCACTCGTAGTGAGTTCTCCACCACAATGTTGAGGTCATCTTCTGCCAACTCAAGCTGCATTCCACTTGGCGAAGTCGAAAGCGCTGACAGAACGGCAGACAGTTCGATAAGCGCCTCGTCAAAGACCACCTCTCCAGTGATTGGCTTGCTGGGGAAGGGGTACGAGGTAGGGAATAACAGAGAGAGACGATCTTTTGGCTTCTTTGGTATGGCGTTGAGGACGAGATAAGATTGGATAATCTTGGGAATGTAATCCGGAATCTCTGGGCCAAGGTGGTCAACCTGACTGGCGAGGACCGAACAGCATAGCCGAACCTGTTCTTTCCATTGTTCGGTAACCTCCTCGGTGTAGCCCCAGTGTGGTGCAATCCACCTGACGGTATTGGCGCTCAGGGCAGATCGCTGTTCTGGGTGAGAAAAGATGTCTAGTCTGGCATAGTTGATGATGAGCACCAGTTTGTAAAGCACAAGCTTTCCCTTGACCATGGAGCAAGAATCCATAAAGTCAATAGCGATATGGAGAATCTCTTCCGTGGTCAACAGTCCAGCCAACTCTGGGAGCCACGTGTGGAAATGCTGGACAGCAAGCGTCTGACTCCCCACCAATACTGGAGCCGTACTGCGCATCATGGCATCGAGGGCCTTGAATATGCTTCGCAGATGGCGCGTAAACCCTGGGTTGGTACTAGTAATCCCAATGCCGGCCTCCTTGACTTTTTGCTGGCCGCGGGCATGTGTGATGAACTTGAGAATATGTCTAGCCACCTTGAAGGTGGCCCGCAGTTTTCTTGCGGTCTCTGGTTCAGTTGGCTTGGACAAAAGTCTGGTAAACGATCTGACCAAGCAGGGTGTCGCAAAGGGATAGTTGAACTTGCTCTCAGCATATTGGTCGACCAATGGAGACAGGTTGAATCGCCGGTCGTGCACAATATCCAAAACCCTTACCAGCGCGGTGAAAACAAGGTCCTCATAGTCGTCATTACCAGAGTAGGTGACGAGAATACCAAACAAGGCGTCCAAAACGTCGTTGAGCAACTTGACAACTTCAATCTCAGCCACAAAGATGAACTGCTTGAGAAGATCGGGAATTGCTTCTTGAGCAGAGTCCTTCCACCCTAGTAGCCTCAACATGATTTTGTCCTGAGAAAATCTTGTGCTGCAGAGGTATGTTTCCACGCGCACCATGGCGATTGGACCGGTGACTTCTGCCTGATGCTCTTCCCGGCCCCTGAAGGCAAATGGGAGGTTGAGATACCCGCCCTTGCCCTGTGCATTTTGCTGTGCGGAGACGGTGTTTTCATCCAACCGGTAGAGAACCAAGGAGTGAGAACCATCGTGGATGAAGGCTTGCTGATCCCACAAGGGCATGTATGCCACCGCAAACGCACTGTTGGGTGCATCTGCAAGTTGCATGACCACATGTGCTTGATGTACATCACTTGGCGCGATAACCAGCTTGATAGTTTGTTTCCATGGCTCCCCACGTTCGGCAGCCACCGTCTTCCAAGTGCTGATGCCCTCCGTGTTGGAAGACGGAAATATGCAATTGTCGATACGTTCGCCTGACTGCCTCCTTACTTCGAGCGTGAGCTGCAGATTGTTCCCGTGGATACTACTCGGAAGGGATGCCGGACTGCCGCCGTATCGAGACAATAGTGTTTGACGGGTCAGGGCCGCCTCGTCGATTGTCAAGTAGATGTCGGACCTCGGTTTTGTTGGTGCCCCTGAAAATCCCATCTTGTTTGTTTTACAGATGCCCGCCAACACGGTGGGGGTGGCTTTGATGAGTGCATCCGCATCCGGGTTGTTGAAGGCACGCAAATGTACCTGCAGCCGCTCGGCTCTTCTCGACTTCTCATAAGAACCCGGCTTGCTATCCAAGATCTCGCGTATTACCGGGTCCCATTCCTCTCCATCTCCACGATCCGTCCCAAACCGGGCAGACGGGGCCCAGAGGGTCACGATATGTTCCATCTCGTCATCCTGCTTCATAACAGAGTTCAGCTTGAGTACGCCGACGCCCACTGTCCTATCGGCAGTCTGGGTGACGTATCCGTCCACCGAAGACCGCCCGTTCTTAGAATTAGCTGTGCTCGGTGGATGGCCATCTCTGCTGTCGGCGCCTGCTGTGGTGGGTGATCCTACTTCCTCCGGCTGCTCAGAGAGCGAATCAAGCTTATTGTTGCCTCGGGAGAATGCGGACCTTGTGCTCTTCCCCGCCCACATCAAGCTCCTACGCATGGACTTGTTTCCAGAAGACAATGGCGGCTTCGTTGGATCTTTGGAGAACTGTGGCAGGCTCTGCGACATCGACCCAGACCTAGAACTAGGCTTAGTAGCAACTACCTGTTGCGGCGCGCGAATCTTGACGATCAGGAATAGCTCGGAGTCAATCGATGAAACATCTCCGATTTCTGCGGCGGTGAGGTCGGAAAAGAGTGTGCGCATCTGGCTGTTTCTTGTTAGGTGGCCCATCTGCCCACCACCAGGCATTTCGACAATGTAGCTCTCTGATATCGTGGTTAGCTTGCCACCTCCCGTTTTTGTCGCCAAATACAGTACTAGAGTTGTCGCTTCGGTCGACGCGCCGGCCAGTCCCTTGATGTCTACCAGCAGGTGATGCAATGCCGTCAGCTCGACCGTGGGTGTTGGTGTCTCGTCCAACAGGCTCATGATAGACTGCAATCTTGTTATTTCCACCACAGAGTCGTCTCCAGTGAGCACCCTCCCCCGAGCGTGAGGATCGCGCACGATAACCTCTCCGCCGCATAACTTGTTGACCCGCACCAAGTCCCAGACTGTCTTCTCGCGCAAGTTTTCATATTCCCATGTTGTCAGCACATCGTGCAAAAACTGCTGTCTCGAGAAGTTTAGTGTAACGATAAGCTGCGAAAGGTTGTCGAGTTTGGTGTATTGTCGGGTCAGGAGCAGCTCGTGGAGGTTTGTCGAGTGCCATTCGCGCAGGCAAGACGCAATCTCGTCGATTAGCGGTTCAGAGGCGGAGGTGGGCGTCTCGTCGCCAATCTTGAGCATTGGTACGGGGGCTGGTTGACGAGGCGCATTTGGATCTCGCTGCATCGGCACCGAAAGCAGCCCTTGTGTCCCGTTCTTCTGCAGTCCCTTGTTCCTGTCTTTTCTCCTCCTTTTCTCGCCATTGGGAACCAATCCACTCTTGGCAGAGTCACTGCCTATGTATGGGGGGGCTATCGCCGCGCCATCCTCACTGTCGGCCTCATTGTCATCTGTTTCGTCGCTTTCGCCAAGCACCTCGCGCACTTCGACACAGCTTCGTGGAAAGATGCCGCTGAATACACGGGCCTCGAGGGTCTGGCCCTTTACGCTTGTTAAACCGGCAAGCAGACTCGGTGGTGACACCAGGTACCCGCGAAACCAGTTGCCGTCGGGTGTCTCTTCAATAATGTACAGTTCGTCACCCAATTCGAGAGGCAGGTCGGCGGGACTCGAGGCAGCGAAGGGGTAGGTCGCTACGGCGAAGGCGATGCGAGGCAGTGGTTGCCAGGGCATGGTGTCCAGCTGGAAGGCATCTACGGTCTCTCAGGTCGCGGATTCTGGCAGTACTGTGTGAAAATAACGAGCGCAGCGCAGGTGTGAATATTGTTCGGGGATGGTCCCTGAAGGGTAAAAAGGCGATTGCGCGTGCGCCTTTCCGTCAAGAGAGCGATGGTTCGCTCGGGTCCGTCTCAAATGTTCAAACTGATGTGCTTTTCCGTCACTAATGCGGGCGCTATGATAATTTTGTGTTGGTCGGGACGAGAATGAGACGGGTCGACCGGTCGAATCGTCGTGTTCGTGAAGTTCGTCGCGCAAGAGAAAATTATCGATGTGGTCTGATGGCGGCTCCCTGAAAGTTGAAGATGTCGGAAAAGCTTTGACGTCGACCGGCACGGCAGCGGAGCAGGGAAGGGGCTGCCCGGTCGGGTTGCTGCGATGTCACCTTTATTTTTTATTTAGCAAGCTTCCAGCTACACAGATTTTGGGCTCTGCAGGCCACGAAACTGTTTGGAGTCTAGGGGAGGAAACGAGTGTGGGAATGGCGAAATTGGCGAGAAGGAGTGAATGAATGGGATCAGAAGAGCTCACCCCTGAAGCAAAAGCTGGGCGGGTCGCCGTCGACGTGCGTTGGAGTTGAACAGCGGGAGGGGAAGCCACTTTGGCAGGGGTCTTGATTTGGTCCAAGAGACTGGGTGACTTGTTGAATTGGGAATGTCTTGAAAAACAACAGTCCAGTCTTTGGAGTTCTTTTTTGCAATCAAGATTCAGACACTCCCCAAGAGCGCGTTTTGGTTGAGAAAGTCGCCGCCCTCTGTTTGTGGTGTAAACACGGCAGAAGTTGGCCTGTTTGGCGCCAGACAGTTGTGCGGAACCAGACAGTTGTGCTGAAGACTTTGATATACTTTCTTCTTCTCTCAAGCTTTTGCTGCGGCAGCAGCAAGCTCCATGTCTCACAATATGACACTTTTTGATGGACGTCTTCTTCCCAAATTGGCACCCACTGGTTGGTCGGATTGAGACACTGTTCGTGATCTGCGCGCACCTCTGCGGCTGCGGCCCGCCCAAGTGCCTACCCCTGAGCTGATGCTTATTTTGTATGGGGCCGTCTGCCACAGTCAACAGCTCCCGGTCTGGCACCTTCTCGTCCCCTCCATGATGTTCAACAGTGCCGTCTATCAAGCCAGCATCTCCCTTATTGTACAACACATGATCGTCATCTGGAAAAAGTCAGTCTACGTGAAAGCACTGATACCAAACGCTCAGACCCTTTCGGAGTGTTGCATCAGCCAATTCCCCACACTCCGCATCGGTGGGTCTGTGCTTATCCGCACCCCGGTCTGGTCTGGACTTGCGGGAAGCTTTCACACAACCCGCTTTGCAATCCAGCTCGATCTCCGGTATCATTTTGAAGACAGAAATTGTCACTCCGAAATTGCTTTGACACTGTTCTCATGCAGCTTCTCCATTACATCATGTTTAATTTGAGTGGCTTAACGTCAAAGCCATTCAGCACACCCCGTCACTATCATTACAATTAAGTGGACCCTAGCTTTCTGTTCCTGCATCAGCGACCAGGATGGTTGCGAAGTAACCAGCTCGACCTTGGGTTAGGGTTACCATCCTGTTCAACAGACACCAAACCCACAACCAACAGCAGGCAAAGATGGATGAATGCCTTGCACATGTACCCTGCTTGATAATCATCTTGGCTGCTCTACCCCAAGGACTCCGGCTCTGGTTCTTAACAGATGTCGGCGATACTTCCATGTTCTTATGACTTCAACGTGAAGCTTCCTCAAAACGATGGCCGAGGTTCTGGGCATCGTCACAGGTGTCTTTCAGTTAATTTCCCTTTGCAGTGGTATGATTGGTTGTCATTATTATTCTCGTGATGTAATAGCTCTAACAATATATAGCTGGATTCATCTTGATTAAGGATGTTGTACAGGCAAAGCAAAGGTTGAGCGAGCAACTCATACGGGTCCAGAACCATCACGACGTAGGATAGTTGTCTATAAAATGATTACAAGATTGGCTGGCTTGATTCTTGCAGAACTTCTGGTCATGGCATGAAATATGAGGGCCTTCGGAGACTCGAGGGCACAAGTTCAACCAGTACGCGCAAGAACATCCATTAAGCGCCAAAGCAGTGCTGCGCCAACTTGCTCTCTGCTCTCGCCTGTTTTACGACCTCAAGGCCCTTGAACGATATGGCTTCAAGGTTGACGGAATGATACCTCCGCACCACCGCATTCAACTAGTTGACGACTTTCACTTTGAGGCTGATGCTGATCTCAGTCCACAAAACATTGGCCGTTTCGAGGCCACATGCAACTCCAATCTCTCAGTGATGAAAAAGATCAAGTTCATACTGGGAAATCGGAACAAGAACGTCGACGAGCTGATTGTGAGACTCCGGGAGTATAATGAAGTTTCGTGGAGATACGGTCCACCGTTGGAGTCTCCCGTCTAGACAAGGGGATATACGACAACCTTGGTCAGGTGGTGGCAGATCACCTAAAGATATTGCTCAATGCCTACACGCGAGAAGCCGAACCCTCAACTGACCCGAGGAGTGCCGGAAAATACCGCGCATTGGCAAAGATGGCCAACTTCCGGTCCCAGGTACAGGAGGCGTCAGGACACCCTCAGGTCTTTGGAGCCAGCTCTTTTCACATGGCAGACAAGTACGGAGTCGACCGTCGTGGCATGTCAACTATGGCGCTTCTTTTCGACTATCCGCACAAAGGTGACTAATGGGTTATACTCATAGAATGGATACAGAACCCGCAGCTCTCAGGCAAGAAGCGGGACACGGAGAGGCTAGCACTGTTGTTGAATGTTCTCAAGCCAGACAAGATGCCTCTACTTGATTGTTATGGAATACTCGATGACGTCCAGCGCACAAACCGACTTGGCCTTGTTTTGAAACCTCCCGCCAATGTCCGGGCTAATCTTCCTCAACCGTTACCATTGGAGGCATTTCGAAACGACGGATGCCCATCAGCCTGAGGAAACTCATGGAAACTCGTGACAGCTTGGACCTAGGTGCCAGGTTCGACATTGCCAGGAGGATTGTCGATACAATCCACATGATCCATACTGTGGACTGGGTGCACAAGTTTGTTTGCCCCACCACACCATCACATGTCCCTATTCCGGAAAGAGCTAACTCGTCTGTTTAGACACATCCGCTCCCACAGCATTCTGTTCTTTTCTCTCGGCAAGATTGTCGGCACGAGCCCAAACCGGCCCCCTTACACCGTCTTTGACTTTTCCAGCCCTTTCATCGCCGATTTTAGCAATGCCCGATCGGACGATACACCTTCCGGTGACTATGGCTTTGGGCAAACCAAAGAGGCCAATAACCTGTCGCTCGATTACCACCAGCACCCAGCAAAACTCAACGACCCTCATGTAGCCTACCGAAGGCTCTTCGACCTTTACAGTCTGGGTTGCGTTCTGCTCGAGCTAGCACTCTGGACAGCGGTAGACATGCAGATAGGACACGATCCCTCAAGCAAAGAGGCACCATACAAGTTCATACGAGCGCTTGCCCTTAAGCCTACGTTGGATAGGTGAGCACTAATCGCATCTATGCCCGAACTTGGAACAATTAAACTGATAACCACAACAAAGAATGGTCGGCAAGATCTTTGTAGGTGTCATCCGTGACTGTATCGCTATAGGTAAGAAGAGTGCACTAGACAATCCTGCAAGTTCGGCAGGCATATTGCATCCAGGTTGGCTCAGTATGTTGCTTGAGTCAATAGTGCATCGATGAATACATAATCCTTGAGAAATTCAATGCGTCTCTCTTCATGTCATGAGCATGTGTCTCTCCATTCTGTACCAGTCTTCTGCGGGCTATCAGGCTAACCCACCGCAAAACCCTTTCTTATCCCTAGAGAGTAATCAAATCCATCTCCTCAACCTCCACATCCCCATCCTCACCCAACCCCTTCTCTTCTTCCCCAACCACCCCACCCTCGTCCATCCCCTCCACCTCCCTCGACTCCCTCCTCTTCCACGCCTTTACAACCGCTCCCAGAAAAAAACCCGTAAATTCAAACATCCACATCACCAAAACCAGATTTCCCTGCATACCACCACCCACCCCCTCCCCAACAAAAAAAGTAAATCTACACCCTAATTATCATCTCAGTCAAGGAAACCATTATTGCGACGCCCACCTCCTTGACCAGGTCCCTCAAGTCCCCCTCTAGTATCCCGGGCTCGATGGGTGGGGGGGTGAAAGACTCTGATGGGCTTGGGGATTTGAAAGAAGGATTCGATCCTGTGGCCGAGGGAGATGATAGCGGAGGCGAGGTAGGGAATGATGAGCTTGTCTGCTGGATAGGCGACGAGTTCGAGGTAGGGCTCCATGAGAATGTCGGGTCCATGCGAAAGGAACATGCCAGATTCGCAGCTACAGGCGATTACTCGTGGTTGATTCCATTGATTTACTTCGACTGATTATGCCACCACATGTCAGAGCTTCACATCATGGGCTTTAGCTTTCCGAGCAACATCTCCACACCCTCATCTGAAGATGAAAGTAATGCTACGGCATAAATTTGCCCTTTTCCCCTTTACCTGGGATACAGTATATAATAAAGAAAAACATCAGAAACCATAGACGAGCCATAAATGCTTGAAAATATTCTGACGGGGCGCTGAGTTGGGCTTTCGAAACATGTATTGTTTTGTGGTGATTAGGCTTTAATTGAACCAACGGGCATCTTCCTGTGGTTTAAATAGACTGGAAAAGACACATGGCAGCTGTTTGACCTCAACAACCAAGCCTTGGAAATATGCAGAGAAGCACTTCCCACGTTCATGAGTCAGCAAGAATAACCATGTTGAAGCCAGCAGTTATCAAGGAACGGCACCCTGAAATTAACCAAGCATCTTTTTTGGATCACGACCAACGAAAAACAACCATTTACTTTTCCGCGCCCACGCTCCTTACTGTATCTTTTTGTCTGCCTCGCCTGTTGCCCAACCTGCTCTTGTCTAATCATGACAATGCTTGCATGTACATATCGGAATCTTGATAAATCTTCATTTCATCACCGCATATTTTTTTTCTTCCACCACCCCTGCTTGTCTCGAATCCTCCCGTCAGCCATTAAAGCTGGTCATCCGGCACCGCAACCTGAGCCTCGCCCCTCTCATTTGGTTCCCTATAGTAAGGAAGGTACTGGCTCAGGGTCTTGGGGCCAAAATGTCTAACAAGCGCATCCATCACGGTGATAGCAGCCATGGCCTCGACAATGGGGATGGCGCGGGGCACAACGCAGGGGTCGTGTCTCCCCTTGGCGGTCAGAACACCCTCTGACTCGCCATCATAGGTAGCTGTGAGCTGATCCTGGCCAATGGTGGCAGGGGGCTTGAAGCCGACCTTGAAGTAAATGGGGGCGCCGTTGGTGATGCCGCCCTGAATACCACCTGAGAAGTTGGTCTTGGTGGTGAGCTTGGGACGGGTGAAACCTTTGAGGTAGGCGCCGCTCTTGGCGACTGATGGCGGGACCTCCTTGCCCTTGGTAGAGACGAAGGGATCGTTGTGGATGGAGCCGGGGATGGTGCAGGCAGTGAGACCAGAGCCGATCTCGAAGCTCTTGGTAGCGGGAATGCTGAGCATGGCATGGGCAAGCATGGCCTCAAGCTTGTCAAAGGCGGGCTCGCCGAGACCAACGGGAACGTTGCGGATCACGCAGGTAACTGTACCGCCAATGCTGTCGTGGCGGTCCTTGAAGTCGGTGATTAGTTGGACCATCTTGTCGGAAATGGCCTGTTCGGGACAGCGGACGGGGAGGAACTTGTCAACGGTCTCGCGAGTGATGTTGTCGAGAAATTCGTGAAACTTGGGGTCGGTGACGGGGGTTGGGTACTCAGGGGTAGGGGGGAAGAGGTCGATGTCGCCGATGGAACTGGTGAAGGCGACGATCTCGATGCCGAAAGCGTCCATCATGTACTTCTCGGCAACGGCGCCAGCAGCGACACGGGCGATGGTCTCGCGGGCACTGCTTCTGCCACCTCCACTTTCTGACTTGATTCCGTATTTCGCCTGGGTGGTGAAGTCGGCATGGCTGGGCCTCGGGTACATGTCCATTGTCTTGTTTCCATAGTCTGCACACCACTGTCAGTGTCCGGGCCGCAGATAGGTTAGCCTAGCGCTATTTACCCTTGGGCCGCTGATCCTCGTTCTTGACCACCATCATCATGGGCAGACCGAGGGAGAGGCCATTTTGGACACCGGACTGGATCTCAACTCTGTCCTTCTCGTCACGGGGGGTTGTAATGTTGCTCTGGCCGGGGCGGCGGCGGGTCAATTGTGGCTGGACATCGGCCTCGGTGATTCTCAACTGAGCGGGAACGTTTCCAATTGTGCAGCCGACAGACTTTCCGTGGGACTCGCCCCAGCTGTACGCAATCATGTGTTAGTGATGTCGTACTTTGGCACATAGTTGAGCATTAGGGAATTGACACATACGTGGTGACTGTGAAGCCCTTGCCAAAGGTGTTTCCGTCCATTGTTGCGCGGTTTCGGTGGTGATACAAAGTTGACTCTTCTCTCGAAGTCTCGTAGCAACCTCTACCCGAGGTCAACAGTTCGAGTCTTGCTTGTTTCTTTTGGTCAAAGATGTCGGTGAGTCAGTGGCACGATGCTGGCTAAATTTTTGAGAGCAGCGCATTAGCACACGCCATATGGAAAAGCTCCTACCCGCCAGAGCCCCTCCATGCCGCCTCCGTCATCGGCTCCCCGCAGCGACTTGGCTCAATTGCAGGGATCAACGGTCCCGTGTGGGGGAGGTGCTAACGAATCCCTGTGAGCGTTCCTGGTTCCCGGGCCGCTGCTGTTTTTGGCGCGGGCCGTTAAGGTTCTTTTATCTTCACAGCAGACAGCCTCACAAATTCCGGTCCAATGGCCACGCTTGCCATCCGAAATGCCTGGCGCCTACGCTCGATATTCCCAACGAGGCATTCAAGGCTAATAACCACCGACGCGCTCTCTCAAAAGTTTCAAATCTACACTTCCAAAACAGCGAACCCGTACCTCAACCTCTCCATCGAGCACCACCTCCTCGAGAAATCCAACCCCGACTCGACCATTCTCTTCCTCTACACAAACGATCCATGCGTAGTCATTGGTCGCAACCAAAACCCCTGGACAGAGGTTAATCTCCCTCAACTAGCAAAAACCAGAATAAAATTTGGCAAGCTCAAGCACCACCTCGTCCGCCGTCGCTCAGGAGGGGGAACCGTCGTTCATGATAACGGCAACGCGAACTGGTCCGTCATTTGCCCCAAAGATGTCTTCGATAGGGATAAGCACGCGCTCATGGTGGTGGAGGCGCTGAAAAACATGGGAATTAAGGGTGTCAAGGTCAACGAAAGACATGATATTGTTCAAGATGTTCAGGATGCCGAAGGACTGGAACTTACGCCATCCACGTTTAAAATATCGGGTTCCGCATATAAACTGACCGGGAAGCGCGCCCTACATCACGGGACGCTTCTACTCAACTCCAACCTGAACGATATATCTGGCCTTTTGCGCAGCCCGGCAGCACCGTATATCGCTGCCCAGGGCGTGGAAAGCGTCCGGAGCCCAGTCTGCAACGTGGGAGTGGAAAAGAACACCGACTTTTATGACGCTGTCATTGACCAATTCAAGACCATGTACCCCGATGGACGACCAGCCGAAGTAATAGAGGTGGAGAAGCAAGAGGCGCTGGAGCATGACAACATCTGGAAAGGATTACAAGAGCTATTAGTATTTGTTTTGCTCCTTATCGTTTGGCATAAAATACTAACACCACAGTACAGTCCCCCAAATGGCTCTGGGAATCCACGCCCAAATTCCGCCTCTCTTCCCACCCAACCCCAGAAGACCCCCGACCACGCCCAGACTCCCCAACCGACGTAGGTTCCTACCCACCCTCTGCTACCCTCTTGCCATCAGAATCTCATCCCTCCTTGCTTGTCAGTTCCAACTCGCCCTCACTGCCCGCCACTCGGAAATCCTCAACATCCAACTCTACTCCCCCGACCTCCGTCCCCCCGTCCAGACCGCCTCCCTCAATTTCTTCCTCAAGCAAAAGATCCACCAACTCCCCAAGTACTGCGAGCTCAGAGACTGGGAAGTCTATCTCAATTTTAGGGTGGACAACGGCAAGACTCTGAGCTTGCGCAACGCGACGCTGAGAGACATGTGCCAGTGGCTGATGGGCGACGACATGCTCGCCACCGGGCCCCTCCGGGGGATAACCCAGAGTCTCAAGACGACGCTGAAGGAGCTGAGGCACTGCCGGGAGGGCGGGAAACCCTTGACGATAGAGCGTTTGGAACATGTGCATTTCAGCAACAGGTACACGCTAGAATAGAACCTCTCCACATGGACATGGACCAAACAGGCGAGGATTTGGTTGGCATCATGATATCAGATTTCTGTGTAAACCAAACTAGAAAGTGGAATATCCAAAAGGCAAAAAAAAAAGAAAAAGAAGCATCTTTTTGATGAAAAGCTCACCGGCCTGTGTCTTAATCCGTCATTCAATTGAAAGGGCAGGACAGCTACGAAAACCGTCGTGGGTTTTTGCTTCCCTTGTGAGGAGCATGCGGCGGCACCCCTTAACTTGGTAAACGAAAGCCAGCTTCGCGTCCAAGAGAGGAGCAAGTGACTCATTATAAAGAGTCGAACCCATGGTCTTGTCAGGATTCCCGTCTTCCCACACTGTTGCGCCACAACAGCAGTGGGTGCCAGATGTTTACGACGAAAGGAGGTGTCTAAAACTGTGTATATCATCCTCGCATGTGATCTCCTTCCTTTCTCTTATTTTTGTATTTCTTTTGGCAGAATATTGAAACCCTCAGTGCCGCACAAAAAGAGAAAGCATACGAATCAAAAGCCGCTTAGTTGAACAGCAAAACCAGAGCATAATCATTATCATTTCATACCCTACCCTACTTACTCAACCCCCGCCGTTCCCCCCATCACCCCCCTCCCAAACCACTCCGCCACCGTCCTAAATCGGTCCTCACTCATCTCCAAATCAGCCCTAAACAATTCATGCCTTTCGGCATTCTCCTCCTGGCTCTTCTTCAGCGCCCGAATAGTAGCACTATCCATCGCGCAAATCGGACATTCCCCTACATCCTCCCCATTGTTCCCGCCTTCTCCCGTAACCCTCAAACACCTCCTGTGAAAACTATGCTTACACAAAAAATGCACAACCGGCAGCTCCAGCGCCCCCGAGCACTGCCCGCACCTCGTAGCCTGGAACACCGCTGGTTTCCCCCCCAAATCGGCAATCTCTTGCCTCCTCGCCACCGTCTCCGTCCGGAACTGGTTCACCACCCGTTTATTCTCCTGGATGTCCAACCTCTCGGCTTCTATCCGTTTGGCCAGGTAAGGCTTAATCATCCCCATGCTCGCGACACTGTTCTTGCTTAGGGTCTGGACCACTTGAAGTGGTGCCATCAACCCCCCTTTGTCAATTTTCTCCAAGACAGAAGCGAGCTCATCCGGGCCGGCTTCATCCAGGATCTTTGCGTCCGAGGTGAGATACGACAGCGCAGCTGGGTACAGCTGGGGTTCCTCAGGGCCGTATTTAGCCAGCGCTTTGATCGCTCCTTTGGTGTCCTTTGCTGAGGTGTACGACCGAAAGATATCAAACAGCAACCCAGATTGCTCTTTTACTAGGGTGGTGCCATCTTGGAAGTTGGAGAGGTGAGAAAGCAGAAGAACGTTGGAGTTTTCGATCTGGGGCCTCTCTTGAGTTAATGGCTGGGATTTATCAGCTTCGATCAGGGACTTTGCCTTGGCTTCCCATTTCTCGCGGTGGGAGTCGGATTTCTTCTCGTTGGATTTGTGAAGGTACATCTCAAACAGCGTGGTGTAAATGTCGGTCTTGTCTTCTTTGGACAGGGCATCATCTTGGAGGCAGGCTTCGAGAAAAACAATGAACTCGTCTGGGTGGTCGATGAAGGACGAAAAGGCCGTTCGTGGTTTGGGAGGGGTGTACTTGATGACAATGACGTCTTGTTTGATGGCCAAGTCGCCGACGGTGGGTTTGGCGTTGGCGCTGTTGTTGTTTGCTATCGCGGTTGTGTTCATGTAGGGTAGTGGTAGCAGACTGCTGAGATTAGAGACCGCATTAGCCGCTCCCGCTGCAAACCCTCCATTTGTCGTTACTGGAGCAGCCTCAGCTGTGATTGGAACGTCAATTCTTGGCTTATATTTGCCTGTGTAATAGTCGATAAAGAGCTGGGTAGCATCTGAGGGGCAGTGCTCAATCAGAACACGGGCATACTTCATCAGACAAGGGTGAGCTGTCTCTGGGTCCAAGTGCCAGATGAAGTCCAGCGCCTCGTTATAGGCTTTGGAATCCTCGATAAGGATATCCACCACCAAGTCATGCTCCCCATGTTTTTTGGCAAGGTATGCTGCTTGCTCGTAGTAGCCACCCTGACGGCACATGGAAATAGCTGTGTCAAGGTCAAACTTGAGGTCTCCCTCCGACTTGATAAACTTTTCCAACTTGTCAATATCCTTCAACTTGGCGTAACAATTCAACAACAACGTCGTGTGATCCGATGTTGCCTTGTGATGTTCGTGCAGCTCCTCCAGATACTCGATCAAGTTGTGTATCCTCTGCGTGTCTAGGAAGTTTCTGATGACTTGTGATGGTTCTGTGCTGTCAATGGCCTTGATGTACTGTGTCATGGCCTCGTCGTAATTCCCCTTTTGGTAGAGGTAATCTCCATACTTGCGGTAAATGATGTTCTGTTGCTGAGCTTCCATCCCGCATTTCTGAGCAAGGTCCACGGCAAGGGTATAGAGATTGCGCTGATAAAGCATGTCTAACCGTTGCTGCAGTGTCTTTTCATGATACCGGAAGATCTGTTTCAGTCATGTTAGCCATCATCCACGCCCATCTCCCCAGGAGAAACAAACCTTGCCATCCAATGTAAGCATATACAAATCCCCCCACAACGCAAAAATATGCTTCACATCCGCCAACACCGTCTCGCTATGCGCAATGATCCTCAACTCCGGGTGTATCAACGTAAAAGTATAAATATTATCCGCCGCGGCCCCCCAAAACCTCCTCCTCGTCGTATCCGTCTCCCCCGCCGGCGTCGGCGGCGACACCAGCGCGACATAATCCCCATACACCGCAACCAGCTTCTTCGCCCCCTCATACGCGGTCGGCGGGCCCCTCCCCTCCAGCGTATAGTAATACACCGCATCCTCCCTCGCCACCACAATCTCCCCTGTCCTCCTATCCACCACCATGCACCCCACCCCGCACCCCTCATCCTCCACCGTCTTGGGAGGCTGCCCATGCCCCTTCCCCGATATCACCACCTTCAGCACCCTCGCCGTCGTAGCCACAAACAACGTCGTCAACCCCACCCCAGCCTCGACATGCATCTCCACCCCCGTAATCGGCTCATCACTCTCATATATAACCCTCTGCTTCGTCCCCAAATCGTGAATCATATCCCCCCTTATCACCGTCACCGCTCCATTCGCAAACCCTACCGCCAACTGCGTCAGATCCTCCGTCGCGGTAAACGCCGAAATCGGAAACGGCCTCTTGCCGTTATTCACAATAACACTGCTCAACAACCCGGGTGCGCCATCCTTTTTGTTGACCTTATCCAAACTCCACACTTTAATCACCGGCTGCCCCGGCTCGAGATCCTCCCCGGCGCCACCCTCCCCAATGGTCACGAGCAAGCTCGTCCCTTCCACCTGTCGCATGTGTGTCACGGAGGATCCATTGTCGTAGGCGGTGAACTGTCGCAGGATCTTGAAGTTGGGCCCGATGATGCGAACGGTGCCGTCGAAGCCGCCAAGGAAAAGGGATTCGGAACCCGAGCAGACGGAGGCGATGGACTGGGAGAAGGAGGAAGGGTTGTCGAAAAAGGAGCGGGAGGCTGGGCTAGAGGGGGTGATGGGGGTTGACTCGAAAAAGTCGAAGGAGCGCCACTACAGAAGGGCATCTGTGTGTTAGTCCAACGAGGTAGACAGTAGGTGGTTAGGGGTAAGGAGATACAAACCGTTAGCGCCATGGTCGCATCTTTTAGCTTTTGAGCTGAAGTTGTGTGATCGACTTGGAAGTAGAGAGCAAAAGAACAGCGCAAGTCCAGTGTGCGTCTATGAACGTGCTCCCTGTTGTTGATGGCCGCCTGGAGCTTGTGACGCCGGCTTTGGGGACCTTGGGGCTGGAGCTCTAAGCTCCCCACCTGGAATCTTGGCAACTGATTAGATAACCATGGAACTGGAGTGGCAACCCTAACCCAGTCAGGCAGCCAACAAAGCCAACCCCTGAAAGTTACCAAACGAAATTAAAAGATCCATCAACAGAAGGCCCGCAAAGAAGTTGGAATGGCAAAAAGATGTAAAAGAATTAGCTGCGACTCGTTTCGATCGAGTGACCTCCGGGTTATGAGCCCGGCGCGCTTCCGCTGCGCCACGCAGCTTGTTGAGTTGTTATTGAATGTTAGGGTTTGAAACACTCTTCAAAAGTTGGTTGTGCTGAGTGTGAGTCATCGTCTTTTTTTCCCTTTTGCCAAAAGAATCCCGCATCTTACTATTGTGCTCCTATATGAACACGTATTTATACTTCTGATTTGCCCTGCTCATATACAGTACTGGCCTTCCACTTCCGGATATCACGCAACAGCAGTTTCTTCCCTTTCTTTTCCCTGGCCATGCCAAACGACCCAAGACTGCTGCTCTGCCTGAGATGCACCAGCGGCACCATCGACGGCCTGCCGTGGGCACATTGAAACGGGAAGACACATGCAGCTAACTTTCTCACAAGTGCTGAACATTGTTTTGTGGTCAGAACATCGTTGAACATGATGGCGCCTGAAAGTACTTAGTTAGTTCAGTCCCCTTCTCACCTTTTCCCTCTTTTCCCTTTCCAAAAGGCTAGGCAAACTTACTTCGGCAAGCCCTAGAATTGATCAACTCAATGATACCCTCTGGAAAGTTGTGGAACCTTGCGGGCCACTGACGGTCGGTCTCGTCACCCATTGGGAGTCGTGACACGATGCCAGCCTGTCTGCTGGGGTTCTCATGCAGCTTCCAGATCTCATTCCGGAGCAGTTCAACGAGGAGTCTTGGCTCAAGGCGGCATCGTTCCAATATGCTGGGCGGTAAGGCTTGAACCTCAACCGTAACTCCTGATGCATGTGCCGTCGATCCTGCCTGGTCTGGGGCTGTGACCTCGTAGACAATTCCCCAATAGGCAAAATGCTGCTTGAACCTCACGAGTAACTCTCCTTCCTGTTTTGACAAGTCAAAGAGCAGCCTGTTGTCCAAACGGGTTGTAGCTGCCACTAGGTTTCTGCCGTCGACTGGATCCGGCACGAAGTACTCCTCCAGCAGACTTTCAACGCGGTAACGCTCGTCAGCGGCATGCTGATCTATAATTACTAGCAGCGGTGCACCGTCGACATCTCTCTTGTGACTTGTTGTGGTTTGGCTGAAGATTTTCACCAACACGAACTTCCCATCCACTTGGCTTATCACCTCAGCTTTCCGGAGGCTTTCTTTGGATATTCGACCCTCTAGCGCTGTCGAAACGCTGTTACTGCTATTCTCGAGAGTAATTTTCCCAAGCCCATGGCAACCATGTTTACCCCCTTCACATCCAAGAGTATCTGATTCCTGTGGGAGACGGGGGATGGGCTGCTCAGTTGGCAGGAAAAACGGCTGGCCCCGGTTGTTTGTTGCAGGCTTCCGACTCCTGAGCCCTGCCGAGCTTCTCGTTTGGTCTAGTTTAGGCCTTTTATTGGCAACCAGCGTTGGCTTCATCGCGAAACCAATCCGAAGATTGGTGATTGGCTTGATCTTGGTAACAGGGTCAGTCCAGATCATCGGCTCACCGGATATATCTGGGACTGGACTAGGTGGCTTTTCAACCACTTCTAATTTATCATCAGAAATGGCATTGGGGGGCCCGACCAAACATGTACCACTCAAGGTTCGGGCCAGAGGGGATGGCAATGTTCGTTTAGGCTCAGCCTGCGGCTGGGCAACAGACTTAGTCTTGGACCATGATGAGAATGGTGATGCCGAGCGTGTCTCGGAGCCCCGTGTAGGCGATTGCGCTGGAGCTTTTGTGCGCATACTGAGACTCGGAGCAGTTCTGATTGCCGGAAAACGTGCAGCTGGTTTTGAATTTTCTTTCGAAGAAAGATCAGAGGTCGAGTCTTTCCCAGCTTTGAGCCTCTCGATTGCATGGACAGACCTTGGTCGAAACATATGCTTCTTCAAGAACTCGTATGCCATTGCTTGAAGAAGGTCAACAATGATGGACAATTTCGGTCGTCCTTCATCCAGGAAGTCATCAGCATCCACAGCACACATCTCGCTGTCCAACATGATCTGGAGGAAAAACATGGGCCACCTGTCAACCCCTTTCCTTGGCTTTGGTTTTTTCCGGGTGAAGCCAGCCATTTTCTCCGGGCGGTCATCGTCATCAACACCAACTTGTTCGATGGTACCAAAGCTAGAGTTGGCAAACACACTATTGACTTCGTCATAGAGAAAATTGGAGTATCCTTGGTTGGAAAAAGGTTGGATGCCAAGTGCAATGAACTGCACCCTCTTGGAAGCTGCCGGTTCCAGTGATACGCAACCTCTTACTGTGATGCCCGGGGCAGTAGCACCAATGGAAACCCAAGAGCTTGCATTTTCCTGCTCCACCAACGATGCAGCAAAGAGCAGTTTGGGTGTTTGCAGAAGAATATCTTGAGCCGACTGCCATTCATTCTTTTCCTTATCGGCAATTGCAGACGTGTGGAGAGACACGGTTCGCCGAGTAACCGAGTCCTGCAGATTGGCAGTGACTTTCCCTGGCCAGGCAAGAAGAAGGGCAACGACTTCGTGGATCAGTTGGTCAAAATACCCAGTTGTGCCCAGTCGCTCCACTTCAGTAGCTCTCTGTTTGACACGGACAGGCATGGAACCGAAAAGGCTACGGACAGCAACATGGGTGCCGCTGGCAACGCCCAATATCCGCTGTTCAGGCAGGGCTGGAATGTTCCGTGCCACCACATTGGACTTGTGAAGGGTGAGCGAGCTGTGTGACCGATAATCACGGTGATGTGACGTGATGGTCAACAGAGAGAGCGCGCCTAGAGATGCTAGGAACTCGCCATGTTTACCATGGCAGTCCGTCGGGGGCGGGTATTTAGAGGTATCTAAGGCAACAACGTCAGAAGAAGCCCAAACAGACATGGTTTAAGCGGCCGATGACGTACAGTGCAGTTGACCTAATCCCCCACCTTCATGAAAGTTGGATGGAGGAATGCCAATGCCATTGTCTTCGACAGAGCAGCTTCCACGGCCATAGTCGACTGAGATATTGATCTTGGTAGACGCAGCGTCCAGAGAGTTTCGAACCAGGCCGCACACAGCATTATTCAGCGAGGGAATGATCCTGGAGGATTTGATTTGAGCAACAACGTCTCCGGGCAGTTGCTGTATCGACATGGCGGTTGTGAGCCCGACATCTCGTTACCCAGCCAGTGAGTTGTTGTTCCGGGAGAAGCAGACAACCTTAAAAAGGTGCAACACAACAGGACTGTCCCAAACGGGAATCATGAGATGGGAAAGTGAAGTGGAAGGGGCGGGATGGAGTAACACGTGATGTGCCAAGAGCGTTGTGGATGGGCCCCACACCATCTTGTATCGGCACCCCGGCTTCGTCATTGAAACCCCTGTGGAGTGTGCGGAACCACAACCGAAAGCTTGGGACCTTTCTGAGCTTCTAGATAACAACGACCCTTCTTGGCCCTGTCATTGTTCAATCCCAACCTCATCGGCCTTTTCCAGTGACCTTTTAGGTATTCATTCCAGTTGCGTGCCACCTACAAAACCGCATAGTTATCGTCTAGGGTGATCCGCCGGCGCCACGGCCTGTGCGACCTCTCCGCGCGGCTTTCCAAACGATTCATGAACCGCCCCATCTCCAGCACTAAGAAATAAACCCGCTCGCCGTCTCGCCTCAGCCTTCCTTCCTTCTTCCACGACGGCATTCGACCATCAGAGTTTGTGCTCCCTACATTACCCGACGTGCACCAGATTCGAACACAGCTCAGGCGGCTGCGACTAGAATCTTGACCTGCCGCCACCGACGACCACCACCACATTCTTCCACCCAACCTTCTCGTTCCGTAAGGTCGAAACCGTTTCCCCGCTTCTAGCTCACCAGCTTTCCTGCGATGACGGAGGCTGCGGCTGTCGCTCATGGTAATCAAGACCCTTTCCCAGCTACCTTTGTGATTCTACTCGGCGTCGAATCTTTTCTACTATTCGGGCTCTAACGTCGCCCTTGGACATCACAATTGGTTCGCTCTTTCCAACGGTACAACGAAGCTGACTAAAATGTTAGATCGGCCAGGCCGATTAGGCCGACGACGGCCCTTTTCTACGTTGATGAAGAAGTTGGCCAATTTGAAGGCTTCATCTACCGGCGATGGTCACCGACATGCAAAAGAGAGCGCAAAGGTGCGCTCATCGAAGAACAACAACCCATACCCCGAGTCCGGTCGCGTTGCGCCTGTTACCACGAACCGAGAGAGTCAATACACGGAATCCACCGGTCCTAGCAGGAGATCATCTAGTATTGTTTCGGCGGATCAAAATCCTTCAGTCAGAATTTCTGACGAAGGGCAACCGCCGCCCACAACAGGAGCTCGCTCCATGGCGCCGACGGTATCAACCGAGCACGACGCATCACGATCTATGACTGCAACTTCCCGCGGAGTACCCTCAATTACCAATACAACCTGCACCGTAAATGGCCGGCGAGGGGGCGATAGCACCTTCTCGTCCCCGGCGCCCTCGGTCAGATCCCTTACCACAACCCTCACAACGATTCAAACAGCCGCTCCAAACACGGCCGCCGGCGGCGGGCCAAATATAACCCCAACTACCAACGGTAATTACTCCAACTCCCACATCATTCACTTCAACCAACCCTTCCCGACGGCTTCCCCAGCCTCCGCCATCCCGGCTCATCTCGCAACCTCTGGCGCCAACACCACGGGCCACCCGACAACCTACCACACCGCCACAGCCAATAATCTGTTGACCGACAATGCCTCCATCCTGACTCTTGCTTCCTCTTCTAAGCGAGGTCGCCGCCGCTCTTTTGACACGGACGCCTCGGTGCGAGCGCTAGCCCCATCCTCGCTGTGGGGAGGAAGTAGGGAATCCCTGCCTCTGAGCGTGCTAAGCGCCAACTTGGAAAATCCCGGGGTACCCACCACCCCAGGGCTCCACCGGACGGGTACCGGTGGGGTAGGTGGTGAGCGGGCGAGTATCTACTCGGCGACAACGGGGACCTTTGGGGTGAGCAGTGAGAGGAATAGCTTTTATGCGAAGCAAGGCCTCGGGAGTGTGGTGGGGGGGGATAGGGACACCGCCAGTGTGAGGAGCGGGTTGTTGGGGCACGGGAGGGCGGAGAGCATCAGCGGCAGCATTGGGGGCTTTCAGAGGAGCGACACTGCAGGGACGGCTGGGGCAGCGGCGACAGCGAGTCCGTTGACTAGTCCTAGAGAAATCCAGCCTTATGTCGAGGTTGAGGAGGAGGAGGGTGTGAATGGAACTGCGACTGAGAGGAAGGAATAAGCGATAACTGGGGACGAAATGAGACTGGTGGGTGGGGGATTAGCGTTTTTGGTATTCTTTACAGGCAAGGAAGGCGGTAGTCTGGAGCTTCTTTTTTTTCTCGTTTCATGGTTGTTGCATCTCTCGTCGTGTCAACAAAGGGGGGTGGAAATGGTGCTTTTTTTTTCTCCTAGATGAAGTCCTATTGCTTACTATTCTACCAGTCAGGAAAGGGGGTTTTTTCTTTCTTTTTTTCTTTCTTTTTTTTCCTCCATTTTTACTCTCGTGTCTCTGTTTTCAGTATCGATATCCATTCCTTTTTTTTCTATCTATACTTTCTTATCAAACAGACAAAATAGCAAGGATTTGCGCAAGCATCATATTCCTGTTTTTTTTTTTCACTAGGGGTTCGACATTTCTCTGTTGTTGTGGGTGGCTGTTGACTTCTGTTTATTATTGCCTTGTATACAGTTCAAGACCAACAAAAACCCATGATACCCAAAATTATTCTTCAAATACGAGTACACTTTTTCCATGCCATGCCTGTCTTACCTATCCAAATCTCACAAGTTGGAACCTTCTTGTGTGGTGTGTGTTAATAAGGCAAAGGATTCAAATCCAGCCCCTTGACTCTAAACTCGAAGGAATCATTCCGCGAATAGCTCCCCGCTGTGTCCAGATCTAGCCTGCCCCGAATGCAATCCTCAAAGTCGACGTCGGTATAGATTATCCCTTGGTTGTCTTCCCATTGCGGACCGGAGAGGACTTGGCCAAAGGGTGAGATGATGGAGGAGCCACCTTTGGAAATCCATTCCCCGTTTCCGGATGTTGCTTCTCTTCTTGACCCTGCCACTGGGGGTCTGTGGCTGGTTACAGAGGAAGGAGCCATTGTTTGCGAGGAAGTAGTAGCGTGGGAAGGCTTTTTACAACATAGAATAATTTCGTTGCCGTCCTCGTCGAATACTGATGTTCGGCGCTTGGAGGGGGGGGGGAAGGTGTTGACTGTGGAGTTGCTGGTGTGGGCTTGGGAGGGTGTGCTACTGGCTGTGCTGGTGAATGTGTTTGTGCCAGCGGCGCTAGGGGATTTGGGGCGGGGGAGAGCGATTTCGAAGCCTTCTTCTGTTAAGCAGGAGGCACGCCTGTTGCTGTGGTGTTTTGGCGCAAAGGGGGAGGAGCCGGAGAAGGTGGGAGAGGTGTTGTCATCGTCGTGGTCGGGTTCTTCGGCGAGGATGGCGGAGGAGTCGATGGGGTTGGGTTGGCCGTTTGTTTGCTGAGGAGTAGCTATGGACGTGGACGTGGTGGAGGAAGCAGGGGGGACGGCCATGTTGGAGGAGACGACGAAGCAGCGGCCTTCGATGGCCACTGTTTTCATCAGGGACAACCAAGTGTCGCGGCCGTCGGCGGTGGGGGCGAGGTAGAGGTTGATGTTTTGGCTGTAGAGGGATTGCCGGACAAGTGGCATGTAATTCTCCCAACAGATAGTGGCAGCTAGGTTGATACGGACGCCACGGATGGTGGTGCTTACCGCGCGCAGTGTGGAAGGAGAACCTTGAGCCCAGACTAAACGTTCTGTGCCGGTCTGATGTTCTGGGAGTCAGTATCACAAAGAAAAAAGTGTCAAAAGGGGGTAACCTACAGGCATGACCTTTCTGCGCTTGCCGATTATGCCTTGCTTTGGACAAACATAGACAACAGAGCAGTACATGCTTCCTCCAGTTTTCTCTATCAAGCCGGTGACAATGAATACCCCGGTTTCACGAGCAATTCTTTCGAGTTGTTCTCTGGTGCCGTCACCCCGCTTGTTCACAGCAGGTGCCTTCCCATTCTCGGTCGCCCCGGGGACCGAATCTCCCGGTAAGGTACGCTTGATCCAAGCCTCTCCGGCACCAGCTCCATCGCCAACGGTATCACCCAGATCAACAGCGCTTTGGAAGTACCGGAGATATTCCTCTCTGCCCTCAGCCGTGCGGGAGCCAATGACGCAGCCAAAGTGCGTTCCGCGAGGATATCCTCCAATGTACGCTTCTGGAAGTAGGAGAATGTCAATCTTTTTTGATGCGGCACGGCGGGCGATCTGCTCGAGCTGGGCAACAGTCTCGGCAGTACTAGCTTGCGTGCTGGGAGAAGCTGTCCCAAGGCGGATGGTAGTAGGCGACATGATTGTGGCGAAGTGGTTGTTGATATCTTATTATATGTTGGAACTCTCTAGTAAATGGATAGGGGACGGGAATAGTTGAACTGTCCCAATAGCTTTGGTGTCGTGTGTATTAATATTTTCCAGTTGAGGTCAAGTCACGCCACGGAACTGTTGGAATGTCGGTAGAAGGCAATGTTGGTGGGGGACGCGGGGAGGTTGGAAATCCGAGGTGCAAAGAGGCCGGCCATCACTGCGCGGGTGACGTAACAAAGAACCCCCCACGGTCCACGGGGACCCGCTCGCCTAGACTTGGGAGAAGATGTATGGTAGCAAGAACAGGTGGAATTCTGTTTGATATACAACCATTGAAGCTGTTACAAATCGACTGAATTTGATTGCGTGAAGGGGAGATCAATGTAATGAGGCCATCACGGCCAAAGAGTAGTAACAAGAAAGCGTTGATAGCAGTTTTGTCAGTCTATAGAAACTTAAAGAGACCAGATGGAAGCTCGCGGATAGCCAATCGGCAGATTGATGGTGGGCTGAGCCATCCAGGAACTGCCGAACAAGGAAAGAGCTCACGGCTGTCATCGGGGCGTAGACCTATGACGGGGAATTTGTATTGATCGAAGTCCTGTTCATCTGGAGCTTACAGGAGAGTCACAAATCGGTGCTGTTCAAAGTAAGTAGAAGTACTAATAAAATGTCAAGCTCAATTCCCTCTGCCAATCGCAAGGAAAAGCTCTGGAACTCTCCCTTTGATGAAAAATGTCCTGTATGTAGAAAGAAACCCTTACCCACCGGGTAGATTAGCCGGTTTGGGAAGATTGGCTGGTTAGTCAGCTATGGTACACATAACGCAAACCCCACTTTCTGATATGAGAAATTCGTGGCATTTTCAGTGGATGGGGGCTAGCGCCGTCTATCCGTCAACCCGATCACAACGACGCGTTGACGCGCTCCGACAAAGCACCTCTCCTCACCAAGCGACAACGACATGGCCGATCGACACACCCAGCAGCAATTCGCCCCTCCCACCTACACCTCCCTCGAAGTGCCCTATGCTCCCCCCGTGCACCGCAATGCTCTGCCAGAAACCCGCATTGCCGAACCGGGTCCGAAAAAGAAGGGGAAGCGACAGTCCAAAGCTGCTGAAGCCGATGCCAATGGGTCGACCGATTCCCCCAAGGAAAAGAAGCAGCGCATCTCGCGCTCCTGTGACCAATGCCATGGAAAACGCATGAAGTGCAGTGGCTTCAAGCCATGCAACAACTGCACCAAGCGAGACAGGACGTGTACCTATGACAGACCCTATGTCAGGGGCATCGCAAAGACACCGCCGCCTCCTCCTGCTGATGGCCAAGCTCGTAACCTCGCCCAACCAGTCGACGAGTTTGGAAGAGAAGTCCGTGACAGGAGCTGGGCTTTACGTGCCTGTGATCTCTGTCGAACTCAGAAGGTGTCTTGCTCGGGGAAACTACCATGTGAAAACTGCTTCAACAGTCGTGTTGCCTGCACGTTTAAGCTACGCGCAAAGCAGCGAGACTCGATGCCACCGGGCGAGGGCGGCGAGGAAGGCGAGGGCTCCGAAGCAGAAGCTGATGAAACAGAACTGCAAAATGCCCAAGATGCTGAAAACGAAGCCACTGAATATGGAGGTTCCTTCGCAGTCAGGCGCATTCCGCTTCAGGATCACGAAAATTACATGCTCCCCAACCGCTATGCGGATCCCGAGACGCCACCACTCGCTTTCCTTCACAAGGCCTGGGAGAGAATGGCTACCTATCAAAAAACACCCACCCACTACGGACAGGAGTTTGGTGTTCCTGGTGACCTTGCCATGCCACCTAGTGATCAGCCTTTTGATACCACAATACCCCTGGCATTTCCAGAGAGCCCAGTGAAATGGTTCGAGATGCTCAGCGCCTTTCAAAATGGTTGGACCGAGACATTTCACTTCTTACACCGGCCCACCGTCAAATCCTGGCTGGAAAGAGTATGGAAAAACTGGACCGCAAACGCACCCCTGGAAAAGGACCTTGGACCAGCAAAAGCCACTATTGCGCTCATGTGCATGTCTATCGGCACCATGTTTTATGATCGACCATGGCGAGAAGCCATTAGACAAAAGATGTGGGATCGTCTCTGGACGCTCAACATGGGAGATCAGCTGTTCTTGACTACCATTCGTCTCACAGACGGCGAACCGGGCCCACCAAAGCTGGAATCCATCCAAGCTCGTCTCCTCCAAACACTGTACCTCCTTTGCACATGTCGGCTTAGTCAAGCTTGGTATATCTTCGGGAATGCCGTCCACATGTTGACTCAGCTTGGCCTCCACCGCCGACGTGGCCGAAATCGCGGCCTTGGTCGGGATGTGACAGCCAACCCGGATTATGCAAAGATCCAGTGCGAGAGGCGCACCTTCTGGGCTGCCTACATTATTGACAAGGAAATTTCTTTAATGTCTGGTAGACCCTGTCATTTTTCCAACGAAGCAGTTGACCAGGAGTTCCCGGATCCTGTCAACGACGAAGACATGGGGCCCGAAGGCCCTTTCCGGCCACACTTGGGCGATTGCTACTTGGAGGCAGGCACTGAGCAAGCAAAGCTGAACCAGATCATCGACAAGGTCATGCGCGATGTGTACACATTTCGTGAGATACCCGACGAATGGAGACTGGAGAGCGCTTGGCGACTGGGAAATGAGTTGGAACAGTGGAAGGAACAGCTGCCATTCATGATGTGCCACCTCAAACCTTCCATGTTGCACACCATCTTCCGTCGACAGTCCACTCTCTTGACCTTGGCCCATTGCCATGCCTCCATTCTGATCTACCGCCCGTTCATGACAGCACCATATCCCACCGATGGAGACAAGAAGCAGACTGCCGACTCTGCTGTGCGCAAAATGATTGACGCTGCTCGTATAGCTTTGAACATGTGCCTTGCCTTGGCACGAGATCAGGACAAGAGGGACAAGAGTCATTTTCAGGCCATATTCTTCGCGCACCATGTCTGTTTCTGCGCTGCCGCAGTTATCTTCCTTCTCCCTCACATTCGAACACGGCAAGCCATGTATGGAGGCACTCACTTCAGAGGCTACGGCAAGATGGATGCCAAGCTCACTGAGCTTGCAGACAAGGCCATTGTTGCACTCTTGGGGCAAACGAACCGCTATTCGCCGTCGCGTAGATGGGCCATTATCTTGGAAGAGCTTCGGGATGAAGTAGTTCGCCAAGTGAGTGGGGTTGGACGAGCACCAGCAGAGCAGGGCCAGGAGGAGGGCAGCGAAGATGCGGATGCCCAATCACCCAATGAGCAACTATTAGGAGACGCACTCCGTGCTCACTGGGAAGCTGATTTCGCTCCTCATGCTCTACCGAACCAGGCCCCTGCGGAAGCTGCCGAGGCGGCTGAACCATCGCCTCCCCCAATGGTCTACCGACTATGGGATAAGTGGAAAGCCACTGACTGGCTTGACCTGGATTCTGCAGTAAGTGCTCGAAGCTCTCTAAACGTTTAAACTGACAAGATGTCAGGCTTTTGGCCCAATCTCGAATTTTGACCCAGCACCACCAGCACCACCGCCATCACCAGCGCCGCAATCGCAGTCAGCACCACAACCAGCACCACAACCGGCACCACAACCAGCACCACAACCGGCACCACAACCAGCACCACCAGCACCACCAGCATCACAGCCAACACCCGATCAGAACCCAGTTCAGTAATCTTTAGTTGAATTAACTCGCTACCGGCCCCCTGACTCCTATAATACAATCCGGAAGATCATCCATCACCTAGGCTCAGCTAGAACTTTCGGATGATGGCCATATTTCATCCATCAAGGTTTCCACTTCATCTTTCACTGCTCGGGCCCGGCCCAAGATATCCGCAAGATTCAGCCCTTTCAGCAGCCGATCTTGAATTTCCCCATTGCTGTGTAGATATTTCTGCATGGAGTAGGAGGGTTCGTTGGCCGATGCTCTCCTTCGACAAAATCAGCATCAGTATTCTCCGGTGATCAAGATTTGTCAACTTACTCGTCACCAGACAACTGAAGGCCAGTACCCATTCTTTGGGACATTTCGAGGTCTTCTTTGCGGGGCTCAATGATTGGTACAGTTCTTGACAACTTGTTGGCTACGAAGGCGTGGCGTGTGCTGTTGGTCTGATGGTCAAGAGATCTTTGTGTTTCGTGAGGAAGCAGTCACCTTTTTATCGGTTGGACTCCATGTTATTTCTACCATTTTCACGAAGCAACATGGTATCTACCGTGATTCCGTTTTGGGGCTCTTGGTGGTATTTGACACCCTCTTTCAGTGTCACCACGCGTTTGAGCATATCGAGGACGCAATATCGGCCGATAAACAGGCCTCCACGGAAGGCATAACGACTCATTTTTACCACGACATGCTTTGCCCAAACGAGACTGTGATATCGCTGAGCTGGTTTCTCGATGATCACACGTTTGGTTTGAGACGCGGTTCCTGTTCGCAATTGAGCTGTCTCTGGAAAGGGACCTTGCCCTATTGTCTTGCCTGGTCTCCCTAAGCCGTCGGCTCATCGCATCTCTGGATTTGGACCCTGCGCGTCATCACCGGATCAACTCGATGCCAGTCATCCCTTGCAGCAAACGCCATGCTGCCGAGCCGGCCGATTGGGAATAGTGTCGGTCCCTTCCCCACTCTCAGCCTTATCTACGGTCCCAGAAGATTCCCAAGTGACAAGAGATCTTTCGCATTTGAGCACTTGGGACTTGCGCACGCATAGCCACCACTGGGAAGTGCAGATGGATAGGCATACCACTAGGCACGCGCGTGATTTTTCCTGTTGGGCCTGTACTGCGTGTCATCGGATGTCCTGTCCAATGCTTGACGGCTTTGGGGTGGTTCAACTCTGCCGATGCATGCGCCCCGAGTGGGAGCACGCCATTGGAGAATGGCTGTCCTGATCTTCTCGGAAGCCGGAGGAAGGGTGTGTATCAGCAAGCCCCGAGTTCTGCGTCTTCTCCGCATTTGCGCAAATGGATCATGGCTTGTGTATATAATGCCGTCTCAGAGTCATGGTTTCCTACAACGGGAACTGCTTTTTTATCACGCCCAGTTGGAGTTTCTGGGGTTTAGCAAGACATTCAACGCATCATACACACGCATTGGTACCTTCTTTCGTCAAACACTCGGACTTCTTTTGGGTCTAACACAATCCTTTTCTCGGCCAACTTCCCCTCACTCATAAGCCTGCTTATTGTCACGACCTTATCGGGTTGTGCGACTCCCCAGTATCAGCGCCCACACTCAGAGCCAGCTGCAGATACAGAAACAAACCGAACTGAGATTCCCACCGCTACGTATGGCCTGAATCTCATGTCACGAGATCCAGGGTCTTCAGTGTAAAACAGATTCGACCCTGTCACCTTCATGGCATCCCGCGGCTCAAGCAACCCGACACCTTCGGAGTTATTCCTCGCAAAGAAAAAGAAAGAGATTCTAGACAGATCTATGGCTCTCATCCTCAAGAAATTGGACGAATGCCTTGAAACCCCCGTTCCAGCACCAAGGCGCCGAGTGGCGAAGCGGGCAAGAGACGACCAGGAGACTGCAGTTGACGACCGCGCCCCTACTGGCGCCACCGATGACGCTATCGACACACGAAATAAGAAGAAGATCAAGCAGGATCCGACAGCGGGACGCCGGTTCGCCTGTCCCTTCTTCAAGCACAATGCGGCCAAGTACAAACACGTCAAAACCTGTTGCGGTCCAGGATGGAAGGACGTCCATCGTGTGAAGGAGCATCTCTACCGTCGCCACTCGGCCAAGAACTCTTGCGCCAGGTGTTTTGAGCAGTTTGAGGATGAGGCCGCTCTCAAGGTTCACCAACGATCCGAGGAGCCGTGCAAGCTCGAAAAGCACAACATTCCCGACATCATCACGGAGGAGAAGGAGAAGCTCTTGCATGCAAGGGCCAAGGCTGGCTGCTCTGAGGAGGACAAATGGTGGGAGATGTATCGAATCATCTTCCCTGGCGAGAGAATACCCTCCCCCTATTATGATGACTCGGATGGCACGTGTCTCGACAACGAAAACGGCGGCTCGTCCAGGAATTGGGAGGAGTTCAAGACGTTTGCCCGCCAGGAGGTGCCGAGGCTCATTAAACCTCTACTGCAACAGTATATCGACAAGTATTTCGAGGATTTCGCAGAGAAAATGAACCAAAAGTCGATTGAGGTCGCAAAGGTGGTCGAAAACCAGGTTTTGCGCACCTGGCTCTTCAGGGAGGAACAGCAGCATCTGTACCCTCCCGGAGGCGCGGCGCCATCGTCTCCCCCGCCGTCCGTTTCGGCCAGAGCATCCAGTCCCGAGATTGAGGTGAAGCCGGCAAGCTACAACCAACTGATGAATGAGTGGAGGGACGACCCCCGCAGCGAGGAATTGTGGGTTGATATGATGAGCGGACCTCTTGCGCTGGACAATTTCTTGGTGGATGCTAGCCATATGGGCCTAGGCTGTGGTAATGACATGTTCAGCACCGACTCGGCTTACTATACAAATCCTTGCTCAGACAGGGAGGTCACGTCGAGCTCCGGTCTTCACCAGGTTGCTGGGGCTGTTGTGGGCGCTGCTGTTGGCGCTGCTCCGATGTACCCGCGGTATTTGTAAGGGTGTTTGTTGGTTGCCTGTTTAGGTGTGGGTTATCGCGCATCCTCACTGTCTCATTGCCTCGATCATTGATGTCTCTCCTTTGCTTGTCATGTCGCTCTGTATTGGACTGGGATGGAGCACTCATTATCATCGTGCTGAATTATTTCCTTCTGTTTCCCATATTTTGCACACGCTATTGATCAGGTGCGCGATATCGGTACGACGATAGTCGAACATGAATGCAAGGCTTTTTCTTGTGCATGGCAGAGCTGATGCTCCCAGCTCCCTCATTTGACGAACCAACCAAGCAATTCAATTCCTCTCCAGAGTCTGCCCCTCCTTTTCAGCCCCCAATTCGCTCTTCGCACATTCTCACAACAATTACCCCTCCCCCGCATCATTTTTTACACCTTTCCCTAGCTTATCGCCTTTCACTCAAGTCACCAGATTCAATGGCCACATTCCTTCTCGGGGCCATGAAGGCATATATCAAGGCATCTATTGCATCCACTCCCCATCCCTCCCAATCACCGGACTGGCAAAGAGCGGCAGGTTGTATCTGACATAGACATTTATTGCATGAAAGGCATTAACTGCCAAATTAATTGCCTTGTCCTTGGGGGTATGGGGCGAAACAGATGTCACCACGTCACCTCACCCACCATCAACGCCATCAAGCTCTGTGACCATCATCACAACCAGCGCAAAAAGAGATGTCGCACAGAGACTTGTCACGGGCTGTGTGAGACAAAGCCATTGAAGAAACCGGTCTACCAAGGGTATCCAATTGGCTAATTTAAACACTGCCGTGGCCCAAAGGTCCCCAGAGTCCCGGGAACTGAGTGGGCATGCGAGTTACATAGTGCAAATGCATGTATCACTCGCTGCTGCTGCTGCTCTACTGCAGAGAACTTCCCCACCTCCTTCCACAGATTCCTTCCATACATCCTTTCCTCTTACCAACCTGCAGATTGAAACATCTTGTTTCAACTCATGCGGTTGCTGACTTACCTCTTTAATTACTTACTTGCACAGTGGAAAGTGCGGAGGTGGGGGGCGAGTCTCGGTCCCTCGGAGTCATCCATCCCCCATTCATTGCAACAGAGAGGAGTGGCGGAGTTTTAGTTTCATTGTGACGAGAGAGAGAGAGAGAGAGAAGGGGGGGGAGGGGGGGGGGTGGGGAAATGGGGCTCTGCTGGGTCAATTGTTGATGATATAAGTGTGCGCAAATGCGCAAGATAACAACATATCGCCTCAACCTCACCAAAGTAATTACACACCCACCACATTTTACATCACGGGACGGACCTTCACACATGAATGTGAGGTGAGCTGCTGCGCAGGGGTTGTGTGACACAGCTCCCTCATCTCCCAATCTCCAATCTTCGTTTCTCGCACCACTTCAACGGCCAAAGTACCACTCAATCAGGGTGGTGAAACGTACCAGATAGATGGGTACATAGCCAAGTACTTTATGAGCACTAGCTCCTCCCTGAAGAGCAAGCTACGATGAGTGTCCACACTCATAAAATCTTCCGTAGTATAGTGGTCAGTATGTGAGCTTGTCAATTCCTGTGACTCCACCAGCGTCAGGGATAACACAACGCTCGAGACCCGGGTTCAATTCCCGGCGGGAGAGTAACCACACTTCTTTTTCCTCTTTTTTATTGGCACCTTGCAAACTATGTAGTGGAGGTGGTGTTGATGAGCCGAGAAAATTTGTCTCGGTGGGTGGCAAAGGTAGTTGGTGATGGAAATTCGGCGGCAGAAAAGGGGAAATCAGAGGTTAGTTAATAACTCTCTCTTCTCTCTCAAGTTTTACCATTCGGCTTTTTGCTCTCTTTCAACGATACTTTGCTCCGTTGCGTGTTGATCCTCTCGTCTGGCTTTGGAGATATCAAGTCTGAGAGTCAAATCAAAGAGTTTCTCTCATCAGGTATCAAAAAGGGGTCATCCCTGCCACAGAAAAATTCACCCCACAGCTCTCAACGAAAAAAATCCTTCAAAAGAAGAATTTCAATCTCGACGTGGGCCTGATTTGAACAGACGCTCCCGAAGGAACAAGATTTCTAGTCTTGCGCATTAGACCACTCTGCCACCACGCCTTTTTGATGAAAGATGGCTGCGGAGCACCACCAGATCATCCAGGAACAAATGAGGGGACAGTGATGAGGGTGCATATGGACAACAGGCTCTTGTTTTGCACCTTTGTCTTATGAAAAGCTGGTTTATCAGATGCAAGAAACTGGAAAAGCGGAAAAGAATGAAGAGCGAAGGCAATCTCGGTGGTGCATCATCAGTCTTATCGTAGCACACATTGATACTTGCTTGAGTCATTTGTCGTTGCATTCGTGAAGGTGATAAGTAAAGCTACTTCGCTGCAAGAATCCAGTATCTATCTTGTATACAAACTGCTATTCGTGGAATTTGAGGGTATTATGGCTCCATGTGTCATTGTACTGTTTGGCCCAGGAAGATTGTTCGGCGTTTGCTCAAATGTGCACCGCTCACAGTCGAAGCTTTAGGGGCAGGCTAAGGGGAAGAAAGACGCAGTATTTGTATATGGCTTTATGTAGCTTCTTGATATCGACAAAAAACGAAAGCAAAGACCCATTATATAACTTAATATGCCTGACCATGACCATGATACCCCTGGTGCTGATGCTGATGCAGCAAATTCCCACTCCCACTCCCACTCCCATTCCCATAACTATTTCCAGTAGCATAAGCCCCGCTACCATTCCCATTCCCATAGTCATTGCCCGCTGGTCCCTCCCCTTCCCAAAACCCTCCGTGCTGCTGTCCTTCTTGCTTCTCGGATCCATGACCCTCTTCCTCGTCCCCAGTCCACACCCTCCACTTGAACCTGATAATCTCATAAATTTGCACCAACTGCGGTTGTTGCGCCTGAGTACCCCCTTGCTGTTGAACCCGCCCTTGCCCTTGCGCGCCTGCCCAGAAGATAGGTGTCCTCACCACCTCCCACACAACTCCCTCCCTCACCCTCTTCTGCCACAACCAAATCCTGAACCCAACCCAGTACAGCCCTGCAGCTACTAGCACCACCATAGCCGTCATCTGAGGCGCAAACCAACCCACCCTGTCGCTGGAGTGTGCAATATATCTCTGCGCAGGATCATAGACCCAAATCGTCACGAGCGGTACAATGTTAGTAGCCGTGAAGATAACCGCCGCGATGACGCCCACAACATGCGGAATGGGAGACTTGTATCTCCATTTTGACCCAGGCCACAAACGAAGATACAACATCCCCACCCCGATACACGAGAACCAGATAACATCCAGTCCATAGGCATACGCCATCAGCAACAGCGAATACCCCGGTAAATGTGAAAAGATCACGCTGTCAGTCGACAGCATGGCAGCAAGAATGAGGATCGAAGTAACAGTCCAGTGCAACCCCAATGCCGCGGCGGGTGACTTTTCAGTGTGCAGGAACCCGCCCGCTTGATGGTCAGGGATACGGCGGAACCCATGACGGAAGGTGAATTCGTAGGAAGAAGCCAGATAGATACTACCGGGGAGAACGCCTTCCTTGGCAACTTCTTGTTTGACGCGGGCTGCAGTGAAAGTGAAAACAATGACGTTTCCTATAGCGGAGAGGGCACGGAGCGAGCCGCAGGCGGCCTTGACCGTGCTCTCAGCTACGCCAGACCCTACGGTGCGCTTGAAGAAATTAAACGCAATATCGAGGTCGGCCGTGAAAAGGTCTGCTTTGGGGATTGTCGCGGCCTTTGCACAGATGATGGTTAGTTCAAGGGAACAGGACCTGGAAGCGAGAAAGAGAAGATATCCTACATAGAGAATGGTGATAGTCATGAAGAGACAGCTGATGAACAAGACTCCATAACCTGATGTTCTCGCAAAGTTCTTGTGTGGAGCCTTGATCTCGGCCAGCACCTGCTTCTTCGTCAGCTACCTTGAAAAGCAAAGAATGAAAGAGGCAACGTACATAGTTGGCCTGATGAAAGCCACCAAACGGGAAGATGGCATAAATCAATGCCTCTGCATACTTATAGACGCCCCATTGAGTATTGTCGGCTCTCTTGAGGGATGTGCTGGAATCAAAGTTATCTCTTGCCACGTCCAGGTTTAGCCAACGAAGTCCGAAGATGACCATGATCACAAGCATAGTCACTTTTAGAGAGCCCAAAACGTTATTAAGCCGGATGCCCCATTTCCGAGACATGCTGTGAAGTAGACAAGAAAAGGTGTTTACGGCTAAAGCAATGACCACCATTCGACCTGCTGTTTGAGCGGTGCCTGATGCTTGGAGGACTGCAGCGGCAAAGGCAATTGAATTGGTTGCCGTGTTGCCAAAGACAAGAAAGGATACGCCAAAAAGGCATGTGGCGAGAAATCGAGGAAGTTTGAGAAAGTAGTTCAACTGCCATTTGTCAGTAATTCCTTTGACACGAGCCCTTGGACCGCAGGACTTACATAAGGCAATTCACCACCACTCCTTGGAGTTGAAATCTTGATTCCATCTGGTCTTTCCCATCTCGGCACTGTTAAGCCAAGCTCAATATAGAGAATGACCCCTGACAAGGCAACAGCGACACCACAAAGCCACAGTAGCAACGTTACACCCACGCTCTGCGTGTTGTAAAAAATCTGCGAAGAGGCATTGAAGATTCCGGACCCTATCATGCGGTTGAAAATCAGGCAGAGAACAGAGAACCGACCCAGGCTGTCTTTCTCTGATGGTATCTCTTCGACAATGGCATCATTGTCTTCTCTTGCTTCGTACAGGGCTTGCTGATCTTGTGGATCCAATCCTGGGGCCCAGTCTGATGTTTCTGGAGGGGACTGGGCCTGGTTGAAACCGAATCCTGAGCCGGGCTCTGGCTCGGTGGTTGCTGTCTGTTGATACATGGTGATATTGTGATGTCCAAGGGAGAACCGCCGTCATAGGTCTCTCTAAGTGGGGTTTCGAGCCAAGATGAATGAATCTTGAGCACTTGGGACATCCAGAGTTTATGGGACGGAGGCAGGGAAATTATCTCGCTGAATGCGGGGAAGCTTCGTCTTGTTCAATCCCACCATGGCTGAACAGAGCCTTGTCTGGACAACAGAGCAGAGTCGCCATTCCTACCACAGTCACCGACAGAGTTCAGGCGTAGGCTGCCTCCTGCATAGCATTTTAGCAAATGAGCCACTGTGTTTTAGAAGTGTTGACTAAGAATGTGAGCCGATTGGACAGATGCAGACGGAACCAGACCACGATGAGAACTGAAGTGCGTTTTTCTGGTTCTCGACCTTCAGCTGAAGCTAGCCAGAGCTGCGCCGTCCAATGCTTTCAGCCACCCGCATCGGTGGGCGCATCTGGAACCCGGTGACCAAGTCGATTGCGGATTCTATTTGAGGGAATCTGCCTTGCGACGCTGCAAGTTGATGCACTTTTCATGTCTGTGCCTGGGCGGATGCGTGCGCCTCCCGCGTTATTTGAGTGCTGTTAACCAGCTTCTTCGATTTCAGGGCGGACGGTGGAAATTGCCATGTTTTTGATGACGAGACAGGACGCAAGGCTCTGGATTATGGTAGCCATGGGAAGGAAGGGAGAACAGATTGCGGGGTGCTTTCTCTTCCTTCTTTCAGCCCCTTGTCCTTTCCTTCTCATCCAGTTTCTGTCCTGGCTGTTTTTCTCCATGTTTTCCGCTCCACTGATGGGCTAAGGCCGTTTAACTGAGCCCTTCCCACCTGCCGATCCTGTCTTGCTCCCCACATGGCCCTGTCACTCTGGAGCGATGTCGCTGCCCTTTGAGATATCGCAAATCCACGGCGCTCTTGCTCTCGCCTACAGGGTCATTGAGATTGGATGGAGTGACGTTCACGATGCACACCAACAATACCTGGAGTTTCGACAGGACATCAAGGATTTGACCAACAATCTTGATAACCTTGCTCGCGCTATTGGCCAAGCACACCGCGGATCGTTGCTCAACGACAGGCCATCCACAGCAACGACCAACAACTTTCATCATGTCCTCGGCAGCTTCACCGCCGTCCTCGAAGACTGTCTACGGCTTTTGGAACGTCAGTCGTCGTATGGCTTCAACCGGGGCCCGGTATACAACCTGCGATGGTTTCTACTCGTTAAGGACGATGTCATGATGCTGAGAGATCGCATTGCTTTCCTGAATATCAAACTCTCGGTAGCCTTCAAGGCCCTGGAAATGTATGTTTGCCTTCCTGGTATGCGACTTCTGAGAATGATGCTGACGACACGCAAGTGAAACAAATGATGGCACACGTCGGTTGGTGGTAGGGGTTGGCGAGCTACTCCTACAACGTATCGACTTGCTGGAGACGAGATTGCTTGGGCAGCCCCGAACAAACGAGCCTGAACGAATCATGGATATTCCACAACCCCTTGAAGATTTTTTGGTCGCCATGGCCGTCTCGGGCTATGGGAATCTCAGCAGCATCCCCCTCGCACAGGGGATAGACGAGACCATCTTCTATCTTGATAGAGCCACACGCTGGCATGTTAGGAGGCAAGCAGGCCAACCTATCGAACAAATTCTGGCGTCACAATTTGCCAACATGATCCGAGCATATTGGACCCTTCAAGCCACCAAATCCGGTGATGAATATGTGGCTGTATCGTCCAGGGCTACCATTGATGACTTTGAGGCCAACTTTCCCCGCCTTGGCATGACTGTCCAGAGATATCTGCACAAACTTGGAGAGGTTGGCACCTGTTCCGTTCCACACTTAAACACACATGGCTCTAACTCTATCATAGAAAATATTCGAGGCTCATGATGCACTCGCTCAGAGTGGGGAGCAGGCACCGACTTTGGCTCAGGTGCAAGAAGCTTTGCACAGAGAAAGACATAGCTGGGATCATCACTGTGGCTGGAGACCACGCCGACACGATGACGATGATCCTAGACGAGGCGAAAAGATCTTCAGCTGGTGAGTTGTGAAGCACGGATATGTAATGTACCGCGCAGTGCTGACGTTGTAAAGCCGCTTACAAGACATCAATGCTGCCGAACAAAACCTTGAGATATGGCAGCATGACGAAAAAAATGACCAGCAACTGACTGTGATCACCTGCGGCGCCAACAGAGCAGACAGAGTTTATCAGGTCGATCGCACAACTCTAATGGTCATTCCGTCAGATGATTCATTGGTCCAAGGCAACGACTTTTACTCGGTGGTGGTGAATCCGGGTCAAATAGGGGGGCAGACCGGATTTAGGTTGGCATTTCAAACGAAAGGGGCCCTTTTCAACTTCCAGCAATTCTGTACAGGGTATAGAGTGGTCGATGATCTTTTTGGAGCGAAAGTTATTCTTCAACAAGCAGAAGGCGTCTTTGGAGGAACTCAACGGCGAAGCACAGGCCGAGTTCAGCTTTGGTCCTCGACGGTCAGACCGACTGGCCGAGCCTTGCCAAAAGAGCTCCTGAGTTCATCCACAAGTACATTGCGGAATTTACCTGGCATGGGGTTCAGCTTGAACACACCACCACCTGTCTTGCCACCATTAGACTCCTTTTCGAGATTGACCTTGTCACAAGAGCCTGCCCTGACACCCGCAACCAGCCCTACCAGCTCCATTCAAAGTGTCGAAACACCACCTCCGATCATGTCTTCATTTTCTCCTTCTCAAAACAACCAATTTCGACAAACACCGTCTCCAATCAACAACAGATTTTCAAGCAACAGTTACAACTCACACTCCTCCTGGAGACACCCCGTACTCTTGGCACAAGCTAGTGGGGGCACTCAGTCGCCGCCAGCTAATCCACGGTATTCAACTCGAAATGACGAGTTTCAGCCTGCAGCTACCTCGCCTGCATCACATATCCAGAGGAACAATACAACTGCAAGCCGCCCACTCCCGCGTCGTCCGTCAATGGCGCTTTCAGTCATGTCGCAATCCTCGGCAGCTTCCATCGCAAGCACCACTCACTCTGCGAACCTAATCCAAGTGGACTCTCGGGGAACCTTGGGCTGCATTATTGATGCTCCTGAGCCACCTCGGTTAGTCTTATTTTTTCAGGGCAGGGCGCCAGCAGAGCCACATAGTCTGTTGACTATCGACAGTACGTACCTTTCCCGTTGCATTTTCTCGCTTTCACTGACACAGGAAGTCAATACAAACGTTCGAATCAACCCAGACCTCTGCTCCTGTCGCCAAGGACAAACCGAACACCCACGAGCCCGTCAACAAGTGGCTTCATCACAGTGCTGCAAGGTGGTTCTTCAGGCAACAGGAGGGGGGACCAAAATCTATGCCAAGGAGACTGCCACTCCTGACGACACGAAAGATGGCAACAACAGGAAGAACAGCAATGGGAACGGGCCAGGAGAGATCCCATCGTGGAATCTCGCCAGTGCTGGCAGGTTTCAACAGCATAATGTTCCGAAGAAGGGTGGAATGAAAGAGGTCAAAAGACTGAAGCTAGTGACTATTGAGTTTGCTAGTGTTGAAGGTATGTTTGATTCCTGTATCTGCTACAACTCAAAGTTTCTGACATGATTTAGCGCGTCGGCGATTCGTCGCGAACTTTAATGACTTGCAAGAGTTATATTCTAGGTATGCGGTGGTTTGATTGGCTTGTCCCTGGGCTTAAAACGACTGGATACACGATACATGGTTGGATATACCCGGATTTGTTTTGGCGTTCTGAACGACTTTTGTTTCGATTTACAGATTCTGTTTGGTATATTAGAGAGCGAGAAGAATACAGGACATGGGTTACGCCACTGAAGCCGCATTACACCATATACTGTGTAAAAAATGCTGGGACGCTTGGCTAGAATAACAGCTTCTTCGTCGTACATACCTTTGTTTTGATGAGTCTTTCACGAAACACCCCGACGACTTGGCAGTCGGGATAAAGCTCTTCCGATATTACTCTACACGTTTACCAATACGTTCCACAGCATCTGCCCAAGTAGGCAGCCATTCACAACCGACCTGCATTTTGACACTAAGACATGTGAATTTCATTAGTTCGGCATTTACACTAGCCAACCACCCAGTTGAGATTATTTAACAATTTAATGTTCATTGTGAACCCCCCCATCGCCATCCCTCTTGTATCTTTTATTTTTGCGACCTGCTCACCCTGTAGCCAAAAGCAAAAACAGCCAGAGACCAAAACATCCTAATCCCTCCCTGCCCACCATGACCCGAGCAGTCCGCTACAACTTTGCTTGCTCCCTCGATGGCTTCATCGCCACCCCCTCCGGCTCCTACACCTGGATCGTCGACGACAAGAGCATCGATTTTGGGGGGCTCTATGCCCAGTTCAAGTATTTTCTCATGGGGCGCAAGACCCACGAGGCGTACAGGGCTATGGACCCGGCCGAAAACCCGCTGCGGAGATACTACGGCACGGGCAGGGTGATTGTGGTGAGCGATACGCTGGATAAGCACATCGAGACGGAGACGGAGGTGATAAGGGTTGGCGAGCTAGTTTCGGTTGTCAAGGCGCTCAAGGAGAAGGAGGGTGATGACAGGGACATCTGGCTTATGGGAGGAGGAAGGTTGGCCGGGTTGATGTTGAAGTTGGGGTTGGTTGATGTGGTGGAGGCGGCGGTGATGCCGGTGGTGTTGGGGGAGGGGATCAAGATGTTTGATGTGCTTGGGAATGGCGGGAAGGGAGAGGGGTGGAAGTTCAAGTTGGGAGGAATGGAGAGGAAAGAGACGGGGATTATGATGGTTTGTTATGATGTTGTACGTACGGACTCTTTGGATGAGGAGGGAAGGGGGGAGGAGGATAAGTAATCTTGTGAGGTATGGTAATATTGAATTCTAGGTACCATTTTGAAGTCAAAGTTATGTTTTCAAAAAACTAAAGCCAAATTCTTTTCCAGCGCCACGCCATATACACAAAATCATCTCTCTTTGCAAACCCTATCCAAGATGTGATACCCAAATAATACCCAGGATCAGCCAGCCTTGTTTCCCTCACTATCAAACCCGACAGTATAAGGCCACCTCCGTCTCCTCAAATCCCACCAACTAGCCCTATTCCACGCCGCCGGCTGCTGCACCTTCTCCAGACATATCCCCCTATTATTCCTCATTCTCCAATCCCCCTTCTTTCCCAACCCACATTCACACCTGCACCCAAACCCTCCATCCCGTTCCTCACTCATCCCTTTCCTTGCCTCCCCAATCATCACATTACTTGACAGTTGCTTCCCTTTTGCATTCTGGGGGCACTGCCAAAACGGCTCATGGTAATAGCCAACATCGCTGAAATGATGCAGCTCCTTGGCCTCGAGCAGCAGGTGCACAGCCAGTGAATGCACCGGCGCATCACCCCATCTCTCCCTGTAAAACCCTCCCGTTTTATCCAAATGCTTGAACAGTTTCTGGTATTGCTTCCCTCTGAAGAAATCCAAGTCTGCAATCTCAAAGTTGGACCAATAATGGCACAAGTTCCATTTTTCGCCCTTGATGTTGTAGTGCTCCCGCTGGACGATTTTCCCTAGCAGCCAGCGAATGGGGGCTGGCTTCAGTAGCCAGCTTGTCTCGGCATCTATCATGGCTTTCCAGTTGGGGTGCATGGGGATGTTGTTCTGTGTTCGGAATTCATCGACGGTTCGAAATAAAGACGGGCACGTGTTGGGCTCCTCCCATAACGCAACTGTGTAACCATATTTCTTGCCGCGGCGGGCCATTTCGACAAAGGGGTCGTAGGTGAGGGAGCAGCCGTAGCTAACGCCTGGTTCAAGGCGCCAGTAGTATTTGTATTCCTTCAGGGCCTCGAGGTTGTAGAACTCGCTGTTTTCGGGTTAGATATCGTCCAATGACTTTGTGAGAACAAACGGGGATAGCAGAAGGCAGGGACATACCCAGAATAAAACCGGCACATGTGATGATAGCCCTCTATTTCCCCTTTATACACCCCCTCTAACTCCTGCTGCTTCAAATACTCCCCGACCACCTCTTCAGTCAACCCCGCAGTCGGTCCCCATATCCCGTCTGGTATAACTTCAAACTTGGCATCGCCACTAACAGTCCCCTTCAACGCATTCACAAAGTCCTCACCCCAGGGCTCATTATTCAGGAACAACACAGGATAGTTAAACCACTTGTTGAACCTGTCCTCCACATTTTCCATCGTCTTTTTCGCTTCCTTTAACTCGCTGTTCCTCGCCAACATCACCAACACCGCCTTCTCCCTCGGCTGGGTTACCAATTTCGAAACATCTTGACATCCGATCGAGAAGGGCTCATCGAGATCGTGATGTTCGGCCGGGCGGGGGATCGAGAGGGAGATCTGGCTGTGGTACCAGGCTTCGAGGATGGAGAGAATGAGGATCAGCGCCGAGACTTTGAAGAGGAGATTCACCCGGCGCGATCGAAGCAGGCGGCGCGGTAGAGATGGGAGAGACTGAGGGAGGAGGGATTTCATCGTTTCGGGCGACGGCGACAGTGGTGGAGGTGCTGTCGCGGGTTCATCTTGGGAGGGGTGGTTGTTGAGCTCGAAGGTCCAAAACGCGAGAAACCTGTATCGAAATTGGGATTGTGTCTGGATGACGGTTGAGCTAGACAGGGGCTCAGCTCCTTTCGCAGGGGTGGATCAGCGTGGCATCGGGGGCTTGGGGCCAAGATTCCGACACGGCGCCAAGATGATGCCAAGATGATTGGCCTTTTAACCCTAACCCAGGATTGGGATCACTTTGCTTGAATTTCGACCTGACCAACCCTGCTCCGCGTGCTCCATTGAATGCCCGAGTCATTGTGACAGACTGAGTGGCTTTGTGGGCGGGGTCTGCTGGAGGGGCTTCGAATTCTGGAAGTTAACCTACCCATGGTCTCTGTATTTTATCAACATGTTGAAAGGTTGTGCCGTTTGTTTTTCAGGTCCATTCATACCCAACATTCGGCAAGTTTGTGACTAGGTATTCAAAGTTAGCGTTAAGGACCGTCAAGGCAGAGCGAAGGGAATGTATCATTACATCGTTCTGTCTGTGTTAGAAGCAAAAAGTTTTTGGGTTTGCACAGTGCTAGCACCCTGTGATCGTCTACCGTGGGTACAAAAAACTCGGGAAAATAGCTAACATGATTTGCAAGCTTGTGTGGCCTGCTTCTGGCGCTGTATATGGGCTAATTAATGGTGTAGCCTCATTGGTTTAGTAGTGAGGGGTTGAGAACGGAGAATCTGAGCTTCGTGTTCAGCTGTGCCCAAGCATCAACAAACCCACACTGATGAGTCGAAATAAGAAGTCATACCCAGAAATTCATGAGCAATGAGACCGAGAGTTCGAATTAATTAGCCGAAACAGCATGGCAACGGTGGGTGAGCGAACACGAGAACTAATGCAGCATACCTCTTGCACACCTCTCCCTTTCCTCCTTGCTCCTTCCCGCTCTACTTATGAGTCAGAACTCCAACTTTTGACATTGCATCAGTGACTTACTTGGTATTAGGCCAGCCAACAAGCTCTCGTCAAAGACGACAAAGACGAGGCGGCGGCATTCCGGACAAGTTCTCTTAATGAAGACACACCGGTTCCACTGAGCACAAGGTCCCTTTCTCTATTCCAGAAAAGGTCGCTCCGCAAATAAATCACATTTTCATCTCAGACAGCTGGTAAACTCGTTAAAGGACCTTTGGGCCTGATTCTTCTTCACGAGCCACCCGAACCTCGCATTGATTTCTTTTTCATTCATGGTCTTGGAGGGGGTTCGAGGAAAACATGGAGCCTCTCCCAGGAGGATGCCATGTTCTGACCCAAGGAATGGCTCCTGACTGAAGCAGGCTTTGAGCATGTACGCGTTCAAAGCTTTGGCTACAACTCGGATTGGACTACAAGGAAAGAGAGCCTCTTGATAGTTCACGACTTTGGGCAAGCCTTGGTTGCTGATATCTACAATTCGCCACACTTACGAAAGAATGAAGAGGTCAGACTCTCGGACCCAGCAAGGAATCATACCACCAAGTGCTAAAACTTTCCGTACCATGTACTTCTTAGGTACACCCCACCGTGGAGCCGATTCTGCACAGTTCACCAAGCTTCTCCGGTATGTAGCGGGCAATGGAATGAAATCCTTCGTTGATGATCTTCCTGAAAACCGGACTATTGATGTACGTTCTTATGCTTCTCCTTGCCTTCCGGGAGACCACATAACGTACAACTTATACTAGCAACTGAATGATGAATATCGCCATGTGTGTAACAAAGTACAAATCTGGTCCTTTTTTGAGAGTATTCCAATGAGCTTTGGCCTTGTCGTGAAAAAGGAATCCGCAGTTCTTGGTAAGTTGCATCCCACTATTTCTCTTGGCTTGACTGTCGCTAACTCAGAAGTCAAGGCCTCCCTGGAGAGCATATTCGGTATATGGAGGCCGATCATCGCCACCTTTGCAAATTCGACAGCCCCGACAGCCCAAACTACAGTCTTGTACAATTCTTTTCTTTCCACCATCAAGCAACTGGCAGAACAGGGTAAGTATACACACTCTGTCCCGCCGCAAAGGTACATGTTTGCTAATGGGCGATTAATAGACCGGCATCACTATCAAGGCTGCACCGGTCACAGATGAAGCAGGTCTCCTCCTTTCTCCGGGTAGACCAGCGGCCTGAGTCAGTTTTACTTGCTCTCAACGAGAAGCAGCACCATGGTTCCTGCCAGTGGTTGACCGATAACGCTATTTTCCAGGCATGGGTTAACGGGCATGCGAATATCGAATCTGGGGATGTGTCCAGAGTACCTGAGAGCTCGATGGGTCATTGCCCTCAAATCTTGTGGCTATCTGGTCAACCAGGAACGAGCAAGTCTGTTGCTTCCACCCATGTCATCAACTATTTGGAGTCTCGCAAACTCGACTGCAGCTTTTATTTCTTTCGGCATAATGTCCAGTCCGGCGCTAATGTGGCATCGCTATTGCGATCGCTGGCGTTTCAAATGGCTGAATTAAACTACCAAGCCAGGCAAGCCATCATGAGGCTGGTAGAAAACGGAGTTGTGATCGATGAGGATGATCACTACACACTGATGAACCAGCTGTTTACCAACAGTATTCTCGGAGCCCAACTTCTGACACCTCAGTTTTGGGTCATCGATGCTGTCGACGGGTGCGCACAGGAGTCTCTACCGCTCTTCGTTTCGATGATCTTCAGATTGGACCAAACTGTGCCGCTGCATATCTTCATGACAAGTCGGCCCGGCGGCGAACTACAAAAGCTATTCAAGCACGAACGGACACGGCTTTTCGATCTTTCAACAGGTCTTTCTGGCTCGTTAAAGGACATTGAAACTTTCATTCGTGCTTGATGTCCTCAGTTGAACGACAATCAGATGCGCGAGTCATTCGTGTCTGAAATTCTGTCAAAGTCAAAAGGGAGCTTTCTCTGGGCCTCATTGACGATGACACGACTGGAAAATTTGTACAGTTTTGAAGACATGAGAGAAGCTCTGAGGGGAATACCATCCAAGATGAGCGCTCTCTATTCACGCATCACCAAATCGATAGAGGACTCACTTAGTTACGAGCTTGTAAAAAGCATCTTTGAATGGGTCATTTGCGCGCAACTACCATTACTTATGACAGAGATCTCTGAAGCCGTCAAACTCGACATTGGCCGTACACTCACAACATCTCCAGCCCAGTTCGAATCTATCACTGGGCACCTGCTTTTTGTGGATAGGGAATCGAGAGTTCAAGTAGCACACGAAACCACTTCGGCTTTTCTTATTCAACGGCGTGAAGGCTTTTGGATAGACCGACAAGTGGCCCATGCAAAAATAGCAAAAGTCTGTCTCACCACACTCTGCGGTAGCGACTTCACACCGCCAACGAGTCGCCAATCCTCGTCCAAAACGACAAAGAACATCGCGTGCTTCGCCGCATACGCTGCAGCCAGCCTTTTATTTCACTTTACCCATGGGACTCTATCGACAAACTCGCTGAAACTTCTGAACAAATTTCTTCACTCTAATATCCTAACGTGGATTGAAAATATTGCCAGGCTTGGGGATATGTCTATCCTCCTGGAATCCAATCACCGATTGAAGGCTGATCTAGCAGTTCAAACCAACGATACACCACACGACAGCATGGAATTGAGCAGCTTGGTAGCGTGGATAACAGATATTAATCGCATAATTGCGACGTTTCAACCCTGTCTCCTGGAGTCCCCCGTCGATTCACTTTTTGGTCCCTTATCTGTGTCCACCTACATCGATCATCAACCGATTATTCTCAAAACCTAACACACGGTTCAAAATAAAAGGACTCGCCGAAAAAAGTTGAGGTGATCGCTTGACATGCTTCCTCTTCTCAGACCACCCTACTGCCGTTGCTTGTAGCGGTCGTCTACTAGCTATTGGGCTCTTGGGCGGAAAGGTATTAATCTATCGGAACACGAAATTCAATTCATTTGAGCCTGTAGCCACAGTGTCTCATGGAATAAGGGTACGACAAGTTGCGTTCAATCACAGAGCGTCAATTCTAGCGTCGTGTAGCGCTCGCAAGTTTGCTCTTTGTGACATGCAGATGGGTGATGGGACATCATTTCCCTGTATCTGGTCACAATCTCTAGACTTCCTTCCTTGTGAGATGTCTTTCACTCTAGACGGAGAACACATATCACTTACGTATGCGAGTCTGAAAGCACTCGTCCGGTTCAGCAAACATGATGGCTCGAGGGAGACACTTTCACTGAACCAGGATTCGGATTCTGACTCTTCCGACAGCGAGACAGACAGAAAAATGGACGTTAAGTCCACAACTTGGTCCATGAAGCTCAGTCCCGCACAGAACATCGCCGCGCTGGTCTATGGATCTTCGAAGCTGGAGCTTTGGAACTTGGAGGCGAATGAGAGGATTGGTCATATACAGCGGCAAGGGAAGAGAAACACACATGTTGCCCTTCGTAGGGTGGTATTAAGGCGCATATACGAGACTGATTTGCTAGCCATTTCATACGATGACGGCGATGTGGTCACTTATAACCCCTGGACACTGGAACAAGTCGAGGAACGCCATTTCAATACTGCATTCGATAGCCTCAACGCCACATCTGACGGCCGCATCCTTGTAGGCGGAGCAGATGATGGATCAGTCCACCTGCTTTTATTCCAGAGTCTCCAGCCATTATACCGTATCCCGCCATTTGAAGGGGACGCTTATGAACCAAGCGGCGGCCTCACACTTTCCGCAGATAATCTGAAACTCTTCGATCTCCGGGTTAAATGTTGCAACATTTGGACGCCTTCGGTGCTCGTATCGGAGTGTTACCGTCATATCAAGCAACTGGATACAACTTGCAGAAGCAAGACTCTTCGCAGTTCACAAGACCCGGGAGGCATCATGACTCCCCCGCGTTCCTCTGATTTGGCTTCCGCTGCCAACATCAGACGTATTTTGGCACCCAGGGGATCACTTCTGTTTCTCGGCAGAATGAACGGGACCATAGAGGCCTATGAAGTGGATACCGGTACTCTTGTCAAAAAGTTTCAGCCCCTCCGCTGTTTTAGATTCGGGACTCGTTGGATTGTTCCATTGGACTGGAACAACCGCAAGAATTTGCTCCTCAGCATCGGTTGGAAGGGCCACTGCATCATAACCTCGTTTGGGGATTGATCCCAGCACAGGAACTCCAAACTTTCTTGTTGTCGCCACTATCAAGAAGGAGAATTCTCGCCTTACCAAGGAATAATCAGTCCTGATGCTACGCGTTTACTGATTGCCTATGAACACACAGCCAGGCTAGTTTCTGTTGAAATACAGCACTTATTTGTGGATTTTACAGTATGTTTTTGTTTGTGTCCCCGAGTCCTCACAGCGGGCACCGTCAATGGCCCGGAGTCCCGGAAACTACGGGTATTATGAAGAACCCGGAACTTCGGAGAACACGGACATCATCGGTAGCCTGGGACCTTGGAAACCACGGACATCATCGATAGCCCGGAACCACGGGAACTGCGGCAGTGAAGGAATCGGAGGAAGCAAATGCGAGGACTGGATGCCTATAACAGGCTCCTCTTGCAGCATATTCGAAGTATTCTGTTTTCTCTCCTTTTAAGTCAAGCTATCAAGTCAAGGTTAATATACTGGTTTTCCACACTCTCTTCCAGAGCATAGTCCTCTGTTATTAAGTGCCTACCATCTTATTCACAGGGGCACAGCTCCCTATACCTTCCTTTTTACAGGGCACAGTTCCCTATACTTGTCTTCCTTCAGTGGCACTGCACACCGTCGTACAGCGCAGTCCAAGGAACCCTAGAGTTCTCAGGTTATTGCTTCCACCTACTCGGCAGGACCTATTCAACTGGCCTGCCAGAGTTATAATTCTCAACAGTTTCTATCAACCCCTCTCAGCTAGAAATCGGAAACGGCGACAGAACTGATAACGATGGCTCGACTGATGATGAGAGTGAGGCTGCTGGTGTCACGGGTAGCACAGGTTGACAGGTTAATGACAGTAGTATTCAGCTAAGCTACGGTCTGGGCTCTATTCCGTCGGGTACGGGCAGGCTC
>MU866239.1:0-72070 GCA_033296915.1 Triangularia setosa | reverse complement strand
GATAGGGTGCGCAAATAGAATGGGGGGGATGCGCATATAAAATGGGGGGGGATGCGTAAATAAAATCAGGGGGGTGCGTGTGGAGAAAGTCCCTTTTTAAAGAGTGCGCTGGACCTTCTGTTACTATTTACATAGGAAAACCGTGCCGTGTAGGCCGGGTGAAACCCCCATATCGGAAAGTATAAGGAAAGATGAAGTTTTAAAACGCTTCCAGATAGTTGCACAACAAGAGAAAGGCCTTGTGTATGGCCTTGAAGGCTGATGTCTCAACTTTGGTTTCAGCCGCCTCTTCTTCCTATTCCTCCTGTTCTTCCTCTTCCTCATCCACTTTCTCATCTAATCCCTCTTCAGGCTTTTCCAATTCTAGCTTTCTCGCTAGACCATAATCCAATAGACGGCCTGAATTCATAAGCCAGCCTAAGACCTTTCTCAGTAGCCGTTGGTTCCGAAATCTATCCTGGAGTGTAAGGCTAAGATCCCGGTGGGTGCAGATGATATTTGTTGGCCAGGTTCTAGGTCTCGGTGATGTTGGGCACCATTAACCAGGTGTTCGACCGTCTCCCGTCCCTCTCCGCAGCTGCAATAGGGAGTGGATACCCCTGGGACTTTTTGTTTGAACAGGAAGTCCCGTAGACCTATTACTCTGGTACGAGCCTGCATTAATAGGGAGCTTTGGGCTTTTGTAAGGTTGCTGTGTTTCTTCAGCACCTGATCGGCGAATAGTAGGTCCGGTGTTCCTTCGTTTGCCATCCTTAGTGTCCGGCCCTCGGTTTCCTTTTTCCATCGGTTTTCCCACGCTCTATCTATATAGTGCTTCCGTCACTTCCTTTATTTCTTTTACTTCCCTTCCTCCCCTTGCTTTCCTTGTTCTCCTTGCCATGGGCTTCCTCAAAGGCAACAGCCTACCCGGCCCTCCTTCTTGGATCTGTTTTTGGCTGACCCACTAGCTGATAGTTACAGCAGCTCTTTCGATAGCCATAGGTTCTTGTGGAACTCAAAAGAAATACTGAATTTGTATACATCACATTTACCCAGTGTACGAATGAGGATATCTGTCTGGTACAAAATTCAAAATAAATAGTGTCACTCACGGTTGACCTCTACCCTCTGCCTCTGGCTCCCCCTTTGAAGTCTCACTCTCACTCACTCATCACATCGTACCTAACCATCATCATGCACTACGATGACCCTCCCCCTAATTTTTTTCTTGTTGCATCATATACAAATCAAACACCTTTTGTAAGACGAGTGTTACAAGAAGCGTACAATGATGCGCTGACGCAATGGCAAACCTGCACGGCGCGATATTCTAGCAAATTTGCGAAAACTCATGGATCTGGAAGAGAAAACGATTTTCGATATATAATTGAGCTATGTGCATGCGCATTCCATCCCCGGCATTCATGCGTGGAAGATATGGCCAACCGATTGCTCCGCGAACGCGACGCGCCGCCTGTTGGCGTACGATGGGCTCACAACTTCGTCAAGCGCCAGCCAGAACTTTGGGCGCGTTTTGCGGGTATATATGACTAGCAGAGGGCTAAATGCAAAGATCCAGAGGTTATTCGGGAGTTGTTTGCCCTTGTGCACAATATCAAGGTTAAATACGGCATTCTCGACGACGATTCGTACAACTTCGATAAGACCGGCTTTATGATAGGTATTATCATCCCTACCATAGTAGTTACCACCTCGGATGGCCGTGGTAGGGCTAAATAGGCCCAGCTTAGCAATAGTGAGTGGGTTACAGTTATCCAAGGGGTAAATGCTCACGGTTGGGCTGTCCCGCCATTTCATCATCTTGGCTGGGCAATATCACCTCGCCAACTGGTGTCAAGAGTGCAATCTTCCGGCCACCTGGCGCATTGCAACAACCGATAATGAATGGACTACCAATGAGAAAGGTATTGATTGGAGTCGGCACTTTGATTTGCTTCGATCACAAAAAATAATATCCAAGGAGGGGTTGTCAGAGCTGGCCTTGTGTCGTACGACCAAGAAAGGGTGATATCTAAGCTAGATGTGTGCATTCAGACTCCAACACCTCCACCCTCAAGTCCAGGCACGGCACTTCCTTGAGTTTCCCATACACCACACAACCCTCGAGAAGCAACCTCACGGTCAGAGCTTGTTAAAACTCGAATTTCTACACATCAAGGTAGCTCTCCGATCTCGATGCTGGCTACTGTGGATCGATTAACGAAAGGTACGATGGCTGTAATGCATGAGGTGGCTCTTCTACGTACGGAGGTCTCGTACGAAGATTCGGTGCTGTGGCGTATGCGGTAAGCCTGGCCGTAATGTACGAACGTGTAAGGAGGCTGCAGAGCCATCTGATTCATCTGCTTCTAGTTCAGTTATTGTGGTTTCCTAGTGTTGTGGTGTATAATTGAGGATAATTGTGGCGGGGGTAGGTGGAAATGTTTCGCTCGCTTATCACGCACGTTAACAAATTTTCAGAAACCAATTAGGCAAACTCCCAACTCCTTGATTTCAACATGTTCACGATGAGTTGTCTTCATATCATGATGAAAGGGCTAACTGACCACTGTGCTACGATAGTCTAGTATCCACACACCTTGTCCCAATTCCAAACAACTGTACCAAATGCAAGACAAGCTGTTCTGTTTGAAAGGAGCGTTATCTATTCTTCAACCATAAAAGCAAAGCTAAAGTTAGAAACCTAAAAAAGGCAGCTATATACATATATACACGAGAGAGCCCGAATGCTCTGTTAAACTAGCAAACGCGCGTGAGATATATCAAGAGAGCGTGGCATTGACACCAGTGCCAACAAGACAAGGGAATGTGCCGACTCAAACGGCATAGTAAAAATATTGTTAGTTCCTGATGGCCCGCCATCCACTCTGCAATCACATCACCCACTGAATCGTTCTCTCTCTCTCCATTCCCTAACAAGGCCATCCCATAACAGCAGCCGTCAGAGTTAGAGAGACCGTCCGGAACCCACAATTACTCTACTGCTCAAAATCCTCCAAAAACTCCGCCAGCACATCCGGATCCCTCAAATCCCCATCCAACTCCACCGCCCTCCTCATTAACGCCTGAAGCTTCATCTCCGACTCCTTCACACTGCGAGCCAAGAGCCGTCTGGCATTCACAGCTCCGGTGTCAGTGCCGTTGTTGCCGTTCCCGATGTCACCGTTGTTGTCAGCATCATTGTTGTTGTTACCCCCGCCAGCAGCACCCACCATCTGAACCGGCACAACGCCCCCAAACGGCCCCGCCCTCGCTCCATTCTGGCATCTTACCAAACAGACGTTCTCCTGCCCAGCCACAGTCCCGGTACAAGCCTGGTTGGCGGGGATGCTAGCCGTCAACGGAAATGCGGTAGATTGTCCTTGCTATTTTACCCATCATCTGTCAGTAATGTTCTCAGGTTTGTGATGAAAAAGGAAGGGACATACCCTATTCCTCGAGTTCCTCCCCGGCACATTCTGGGTGACTTGAGTGTTTGACCACTGCTGCCCGGTGCCATCGGCATTAATCATACACTGATACGGGCCACCTCCGTCGGCGTTCACCTGGTGCAACATCATCGTCACCTCTCCCCCTTGAGTAACCTGGGGAAGCTGATCGCCTGTTTCCGCGAGGATGGCCCTCGTGCCAGCTTCAAGCTGGTTGTCGCCGCCTCCGAGGGTCTCACCAAAGGTCTGGGCGGACGAACCGCGGAAGCGGGTGGAGTCTTGCTGGAAGGGGCGGCGGCGGGTGCCAGTGCGGGGGGTGGAGGTATCGATTCCGAGGGCCATGCCTGAGCCGCCTGCGTTGCCGGTGGCTTGGATGATTGCTCCGTGGGCGGTGACGAGGGGGAGAACGGGGAGGAGGAGGGTGAGGAGGGTGGTGATGGAGGGAGTCATGATGAGATTTGGAGGTTGGGAAAGCTGAACAAAGTGTATGGTAAAGAAAGAAATCGAAGGAGAGCCCTGCCGGCAGGAGATGGTGAAACGAAGAAATAAAGAAGGAAGAGAGTGGTATGAGTGGTCTCCTGGACGCTGAGGGTGAAGATGAGGATGAGGATGTGGAATTGGTCGATGAAGGAAGGCCGCGATGGCTTCTTATAGACATTGTCCTCTATTCTCTCGTCCATCTCGTGGTGACTACGGCAACACCTCAAATGCCGTTCTTGCAAGCCGAGATCCGAATTTGCCAGCACATTTGCTCTGTTTTCTTTCGTCCGATGTTGTCGAAACCTACCCCTCAAGTGACGAGAAATCGCTCAGACGCGCAAGTACAACCGCTTTGAGCAAGCTGCCTTCACTCCAAACGCTTGCCCAGGATTTATCGTGAGGCGGTGCTGAGCGCCAAAGTTTCGAAAGTTCTTGTCGACAGCCGCCATACGCGCCGTGAAAAATACCAGGTGGTCCGTACTGAGCCATTATACTATCCTTCTTTTCCTTCGGAAAGACTGAGGAGGGCTGGCGGTGTTGTTGGCTCCCATCAGCTAGGCATACGTGAAGATGTACACGCAATGAACATGATTTTCTGGGTGATGCACGATGGCCATGTAGTTGATCTGGAGATCACCACAGTGTCAGCAAGAGAATCGCCTCCACCAAAGCATTGATCCACTTCACAGGCCTACGATATATCGCTCCGATAGTCCTCAACTTGACTGCTACTAGCTGGGGATGGGGCCCCTGATTTGGCACCCGAGATCCGTCTTGGCCCCGGGTGCCATTCTACTCGTTAAGTCCATTCGATTGGCGAATTAAGCTTTGACATGTTGCTAAAGTATCCATCACCCTCACGGAGATAAGTTGCTGGCCAGTGAGATGCTGTGATGGTTGCCCAGAGTTGAGTTGCAAGACGAAACATCTGTGCACCAGAAACAGTGACCCGGTCGGATATCTTGGCGTAAAATAACCTCCGAGAACTGTTACCTTGACGGCTGTTTCATCGTGGATGACCGACGGTGCTGAAAACCTCTTGTACTCGCCCAGGTGATGTTTGAAGAAAGATGTAAGTGATATCAGTTGCTTGGCGGAGATTTGACAACTGAGGTCCTTCGCAGTTTCGTAGCTTGGCCAGCCTGCTCTGATAATGACATCAATGATACAAAATCATATCTATCAAAGATTGATATTCTCCTTCCCACGCCGAGTTCGAGGTTCGCCTTCTTTGGCATGAATGTAGCAGGTGAAGCTGCTTCTGAAATTCCAAATCCACAGAAGGGGGTTTGGCGATAAGTTGATAGGGTCGGTTTCATCACTTGCTGTGTTTCTCCACACAAGAGTCATTTTTGGGAGTGGCTGTGCAAGCATAATTGTTCTTTTATTCTTTTGTCTAGTGTCGTGCAAAAAATAAGGGGGGCAAATCGATGATCTGCTGAAACGTTTGTTCAATCTCGCAGCTTTGCCGACGATCAAACAAGGCGCACCCCTTACACGAGAGGGGGGAAAGCTATCACCATCCAATCGCATCAGCACCCATTTTAAAGAAAGAGACTTAAAAAAAAACATTGGAATACCACATGCAATCTAGGTGCCGGCACTCTCGCAGAAGCGCTGAGATACATTGATGAAGTGGCTACCCAATAGGGGGTCACCGGATTATGCCGAAGGGCAGGCAGAGACACCGTCCATCTTGTCAGAACTCTAGAAGCACCATGAGTTATCTGAAAAAGGAAACGCTATTTCCTAGAGTTCCCATAAGTAGGATGATCACTGGTCGTTTCACAGTTGCACAAGAACAGCCCTCTATGGCCCCTAAGGATGTCGAAGAATCTGCCGTGGCGGTATCGCGAAGTTGGCCGTTTGACTGCACGTGAAGACAGGAAAGCGGTGTTGGGTTTTATTGCTAAGACCTGTCAGTTTGATACGCGCCAATCAGGTCAGTTGCATAGGTACTGACCTTTCCTTCGACCTAAGGCAAGCCCGTACATCAACTGGACAGCATCCTGAACTGATGATTCCTAGTCTTGGTAATTACAGATTTCTTCCTCTCCGAGATGCTTTCTGCATACTAGGCAGCTCCAAGGTGGCTCGTTGCCAAAGTCATGGGCGATGGCGTACTGGTTGCAGAGGATGTGCCTGTTAGCATAATGTTAGTTGTCTGCTGAAGTGGTCTTCTGACGGAACCTGAATGCAAAAACTAAAACTTACATACAAGAAGTTATGACCATGCCATCCACCAACTCGGCATCGCAGCCCTGGACGTTGCACTTCAAGTAAACAGGCATTTTGACTGGGGCATAGCAGATCAGCACGTCGCTGAACTTGGTTTGAAAATAGCATCAATCATGATAAAGAAAAATATCAGTTTTGCAGTCTGTCGGACTTGAGGCTGTGAAGCCCCGATGGGAAGGTGAGAAACCTGGCCGTCGTTGTCGCTCCTTCCAAACTCAGGGGTGAAGAGTGGAATCTGATGTCTGGAGCCATGTGTGATGAACAGAAGCTGAAGGAACGTTCCACGAATTCAGTGCTAAAGCAAGTGAATTCTCTTTGTATGTCTTACTTACTCAGGAATTCAACGGCCAACTCCCATTTCCTCAGAATACTTCACTCTTCTCCTCTCTCTCCACCCTGATGATCGCGAGAGGTTGATCTTAGAAACTGGGTTAGGGTTGTTCGCCAGCCACGGCAAGCCACACCAAGGATCTCTGAAGCACGGACTGACCCGCTGGTCTCCACCGAACTCCCCCAGTGCCAGGATCTTGGCACTTCAACTCCATCTCCCCGCGTTGTGGCTGTGTCTGTCACTCAGGCATCCCACTCCTCATCCACTCACTGAAGCTTACTGAGCAGAGCTCTAGATTCCACGGCCGACGACAGTAGCAAACATCTCGCTGCGCGACGTCCCCGACGCGGCCCATCAAACATGACAGAAATTGTAATGAGCCAGACACCACCAATCCTGCATGGGCCTTCAGAAAAGGAACGGAAATATGATCGTCAGCTTCGCTTATGGGCTGCCAGTGGCCAAGCCGCGCTCGAGTCAGCCAATATCTTGCTGGTGAATTCTGGGTCAGGCACAGTGGGCGTGGAAACTCTCAAGAATTTGGTATTGCCAGGTACTGTGTTCTCTCGGCCCCTTTCTCAAGACATGAGTCCGAGGCTGACATTTCCGCTCCAGGTATTGGCCGCTTCGTCATTTATGATGAAGCTAAGGTTGGGGAAGCGGACCTGGGCGTTAACTTCTTTCTGGTTGAGGGCAGCCTGGGAAAGCCTAGATCACAGAGTCTCACAGGACATCTATTAGAGTTGAACCCAGAAGTGCAGGGTGGCTGGTATCCAAATGAGGTAGGTGGATTCACTCCTGACTCTCGTCAATTATCAGTCCTTAAGTGTGAGCTCTCGTCATACACTTATACTCACATCACGGTGGTGGTGAATATAGAATATCAAGACTCTAGAATCCCTCCTCGCCGACTCCCCTGTCTTCACAACCATCATGTATACACACCCCATCACACCAGAGAATATCTCGCTTCTGGAATCATACGGGCAACAACATCAAACCCCGCTGGTGGCGATACACTCTGCTGGGTTCTACTCCTATTTCCGTATCAACCTTCCGGGGGCCTTCCCCATCGTTGATACACACCCCGATGAGACGGCCACCACAGATCTTCGTCTCCTCACCCCATGGCCCGAGTTGGTTGCATTCACGGAGGAGCTAACAAAGAACATCGATGACCTGTCCGACTTCGAGCATGGTCACCTGCCTTACGTCGTGATACTACTCCACTATCTTGAGAAGTGGAAAGCGGAGCATGGGGGCAGCTACCCCTCAACTTACAAGGAAAAGACCGAATTTCGTCGTATAGTTCAAAACGCGGCGAGGACCAAGAATACCGAGGGTGGCGAAGAGAACTTTGAGGAGGCGGCTGCTGCCGTGCTCAAGACCCTTGTGGTGCCATCGCTACCGTCAGGGCTGAAGGAAATCTTCGAATACGAGCACACACATCTAGTAAGCTCTAACCTTGGTTGGAGACGGCTACCCCTTTTTCATGATGGTGTCGACGACGACTGCCCCTCTTTTACGAACATGTCAGGTGCTGACGGTGCTATCCAGGCGGAGCAAAATTCCGGGTTCTGGGTGATCGCAGACGCCGTCAAGGCCTTCTACGAGGAACACAAGTGCCTGCCCCTCCCAGGAAAAGTCCCCGACATGAAGGCCCAGTCCAAGGTGTACATCCAGCTACAAAACATCTACAAGGCAAAGGCGCGCAAGGATGCTGCTGAGATCCTTGAGACCGTCCAAGCCACGCCGGGTGGCCAGAACATTGATCCCGCAGAAGTGGACCTCTTCTGTAAGAACGCAGCCTTCGTCAAGCTCATCAACGCAACAACAGGGACGATCAGCAGGGAAGATTGCTTGAAAAAGGTAGCAGGTGAGTTCCACAATACCCCATCCCTATCCATGGTCGTCAACACGAGGAACCCCTCCTTGTTTTGGCCACTCCAGACGTCCATTGGGCGCGTCAAGGAGGAGCTATCCGACAAGGTCATATGAGGGGGGTGACGAGGAAATGAACGAAGAAAGAGACGAGAACAAAAGGAAGGGGGCTGACACAGAGTGCCATTTTCGCCACTCCCCGCAATACAGCCCAAGAGTTTGCCAACGACGAGAACGCAGAGATGACCCTCCAGCCACTCTCGCTTCTTCCCATCTACCTCGCCATGCAGGCAACAGCCCACGTCGAGGACTGGCCGAGCAAAGAGGAGATCCTGGCCAGGGTCGTTAAGATGGTACCGGGCGCAGACGAAAACGAGAGGGTTCGTCAGGCGGTGGAGGAGGTGACTCGCGCCGAGGGGGGCGAGTTGCACAACGTTGCCGCACTGACGGGGGGGATGGTGGCGCAGGAGACGATCAAAATCATCACCAAGCAGTATATCCCCATTGATAATACTTGCGTATTTGACGGCATCAATAGCCGGTGCCAGGTCCTTCGCCTATAGGGTACGGGAGAGGGAGGGCGGGATATGCATAGCCAGCATCATCAACATGAGATAGGGCAGTTATCGATACAGGACGATGGAGTGATGATGGAGGTGGTGGAGGTGGTGGGGGTGGAAGGAAAGGGGAGAAAGAGAAAGGGTAGTGACCTGGAGCTTGTGGACGAGGGAAAGGAAAGGAAAGCGCCGGCCTTGTGGCTGGGGAAACAGGGGGAGGAGAAAGACCTTGAAGAAATGGCTAACCGCCCTGGGCCTGGAGTTGCCACTGAGGATGAGGCCTGCTTTTCAGGCGAGGAGGAGATGGCATGATTGGACTTGTGTTTCCTTTTTGGTGCTTCTCTTCCCGCTTGGTGAGAGGTGCTGGATATTCTTGAGGAAATTGTTCCCTCTCCTGGGAATGAAGGCAGGCTCAGAATAGAAATCAGGGAAACGATGGGAAGGCGGGCTCATCAGCAGAGAGAAAGAAAGGGGAGGGAATTTGGGCATGTGTGCCGTCATTATAGAGTATCTGTAGAAGTGAGAACAGAACAGAAGGGAAACAACGTCAGGGACCCATCTGGGGCCAAGAATCGCTTGCTTGCTGGTGGGAAGATAAAGGGAGAAAAATAGGCAGATGATAAGCAGGCAGTTCCCAGGAACCCGAGATCGATGCTGTTTGACACTCTCCACTGTTTGCATGATTGCATGCTTTCGCCCCTGCTGTTTCTCGCACACACAAGCAGTGCGTGCCCGTCTTCGGGTTCGTCACCCAGTGAGAGTGCATATTTGTTTTCGTTGTTAGTTCATCAGGCTGATATCAAAAAAGAATGACAATGACGACGGGTGTTCATTGGAGGTTGTGTCATTGGAGGTTGACGTTTCGGCATTGAAGGGTAGCAGATCCGGTGGAATATCCCGCCAGTGTTGCTTTTTTGCTTTTTATGCAAAATTCAGGTACGGATAGCTGCTTATGCATGATTTTACCTTACCTTAGACAACAGCGCTACACAATAACGCCAAGACCCCGGCATTTTCGTGCAAGGTTTCCCTTTCTTCCTTTTGTTCCATGGGTTCCATTCCATTTTGGTATTTGGGGTTTTTGTTGGAGACAATGCAAAAGAAGGGAACTGGCTACTGCCGTCGTGGTGGGGATTGGGGAGAGAGAAAGTTGGGGTATGGACGATTCCCAAACGGGTCTTGGATGAAGGGCACATTCTCGCGCATTTTGGGTCTGCTGTAGGATGGTTTCCTTCAATTCTTGTTGTAAAAGCTACTCTGCGATGCTGTGACTGTCGATGTCAGTATCTCGTTTGTGTCTGGAAATATATGCATTTATGCATGCACGGCAACAAAGCAGCAGACACAATCGCCGTTTGTCTGCTTTTGGCCGAATACCCTTCCCCAAAAGAACAAGATTTGTGGATTTAGAGGTCTAGAAACACTGATTTTGTCCTAGTCTGGCAAACTTTTCTGACTGGCGTAGTATTCTAGGCCGCTTTTTGGGGGGACTGCTGTCGTCGAATCTGATGGGCTGGTTGTGGTGGCTGGCGTCGTGTTGATGAATACAACACGAGCCAATTGAACCAATCCGTTTTCAGGGTTTTCTTCAGTCTTCCCGTTTTCTGCTGTGGCTGGTGTCCTACGTAGTACCTTCTTGTCTGAGAAATAATGCAGGCCTGGTAAACCAGATTAGGTCACCCGGTTTGCAGAGAGGGCTTTGCTTTCCTCTATAAACAGTTCGGGTAGAACAGAACCCGATCGGCTGCTGTCGTTTGGCGCAAAGGGCATGAGGAAAGAGTAATTCAGCAGAGAGAAAAACCTGGAAGTAGTATTAATGCAGGCTGCATTGTAGCGGACCATGGCATGGCATGGTACATGTATGGTATATACAAGATGCAGCTACCGGCTGCAGCAAGCCAAAAGACCGTTGCGACCAAGATTTCAGCCATTTTTCACCCACTCATTTCTTTTCGGATCGCAGGGCCTGGGTGGCACCCCTTATTTCTGGTTTTGGTTGGAGAGAGCGTTACTGAAAGGCAGTCTGTGTGTATGTAAGCATGCGCTGGCCCTGCGTGTCGGCGTTGTTTGTCGATGTGGTCTGTATGTATATCCGTACATGCATGTCCAGCGTCTAGCCCAACCTGTTCTAGCGAGCAAGTGGTTCTAAACGAAAGTTTTCGGCTGGCCTTGAACATGTAGGACCTGAGGCGATGTCTCTAGCACTGCTCCATCTGAACCAGACGTCGAAACATATTGGTGAGGAATATCGTGTCCTCTGGTGTTTCTGTGTCTCTAGGGGGCGGGGCGTTTCTGAAGGGCTCTGGAGAGTATGGAACTTGAAGCCGTGTTTCCGGTCATCAAGCTGGGCCGATGGTTGAGAAGTGAGGTTGCGAGACATCCTTCTTGCACAACGGCGACGTTCTGGTCCTGAAATTTCCGAGTAGGAGGTGAGGGAATTGATGGAAGCAGCTAAGAAGACCTGAATGATGGTTCTGCACGCCACAAAAACCAAGTGACCTCGGCTTCATGTCGTGTGGCCTGAGAATGAGAGTGAGACCTGGGGATGGCGGGCAGCATCGAAGCCACAAATCTGGGGTGATCTGGCTGTGTCCACCTTGCCAACCCTGTCATCTAACGGACCATTGTAGCGGCTATTCCGAGGCCCATTCGGAACTCTGGCGTGAGGAGGCCGATGGGAAAGGTGTAACTCACAATGTTAGCTGCATCTCAAGAGCTGACCATGTCGTGGAGTTGCGCTTGGCGCCCATGCCAACTTTGACAGATGGAGCAGTGAACAGGTGTGGCGGTATGCATCAGCCTCGCTTGTGGGATGCGAGATGTTAGTTGTTAGAGATTGCGGGATATAGGAGAGAAGAACAAGAATATCCAGCAAGGAAGAATAAACTTCAAACAAAAGATCGGGATAAGATGATGATAGGGGTCAAAGGTGGAGATGCATGGGCATGATTCGACCGCTGATAATAGATCCTGACGCTGTAAATACACGCGTAGGTTAAGATGACTACAAATCCAAGGCATACTGCGGTATGTTCCGATCGCCCAAACAGCTTGTTCGGCTCCGTGTCATGCAGTAAGCAGGGCACAGCGAAATGGGTAGGCGATGGTGATGTTTAGGTGATACAGGCACGGCATCGAGGGCAACTAGGTCAGGGCTAGGGCGGGAAAGAGAAACTGGTCCTGGAATTTCCAAACCTGTTCTTCCGGCCGGTGATAGGAACAGATGCGATAGGTTCGGTCTGTGTCCAGGCCGTTTTTAATGCCCTCGGTACGTTTTGTGCCTTGAAACTGCTGTTGCTTGTTCCCTGCGAATCCAGGTACATAGCCAGTCTCTGCTACTGGCAAATGTGTTGGCAAACAGCGAACTACAAAACACAACGGTGAGTGCTGAATGTTGATGGGTACCTAGGTAGGTAGGGCGACCATCCGTCGCATGCCCAGAGTCGAGTGTCCGGCTCCGCGGCGATGTCAACCCGCCCACCCGTCGTCGTGTCAGGTGCCATGCCGAGCATGCCCGCCCCATGCCATGGCTGACCGCAGCTTAGGATTCGATGCCAACCGCAGCTGGGTATGTGTTGCTACGAGCCTCATCAACATCGTCGCGACAGCTCATCACGTTGATCAACGCGGTGACTACACCTCGGCTGTAACTAACCCCTCCATCAGGTCAGAGAAGAGGGTGGGCAGCAAAATAGAACGAAGGCATGGAGACACGGGATCCGAGAAGGGGAGTCCAGACTGCCGCCGGTCACTAACGGCTAGAGATGGGATTGGGATAATAATGGCATAGGGGACAAGGGCGGAACGACTGGTAGACTATGTGGGCAAATTAATTCAGAACGGCCGAGTTAATATCGACGACTCTGCGCTGTCCACTGGGATGGCGATGGATGATGACTGCTGCATTCCTGCTCCTTTTCCTCTTTCCTTCTCTGATGGTCTGACCAACGCTGGATGAGTCGGCTCCTGCAATCTTGATCGAGGTAGGGTGAACCTGGTGAGCCGGACGGGCATACGGCTTCTGGACACGTTCGTCTTGGAAATAAGAACAAAAAAGTAGGTATAAGATGTCTGTGCGGTGCTATCTCCGGCGTTAAGAGCAGGGTAAAACACCACTAGACTCGTCGGGACTGGCAGTTAATATGACATGAACCTAATGATGGCGATGTTTGGTCGTGCTGATTTGATTCTCGCACAAGTGGATGTTTGTGGAGAAACCAGAGGCCGGGGGTGTGGGTGCTGAACTGGCGCGTTAAACCACATCTGAGCTGGCGTGCGCCATTGCTCAAGCTTAAGTCAGAGGGTTAAGCACCCTTGTGGACAGGTCCGATGAGGCTATTCCGGCCGAGCAAGCCACACTGTCACCCCGCGCTGTGGTGACATCCATTGACATCCACTGACATCCACTGACATCCACTGACATCCACTGACATCCACACACATCCATTGATGCTGCACACCCAACTGTGTTTGGCATGTGCCACTGACGAAGATGATTTGGGGCTGAATTGATGGATGTTGCTTCACTCCAACAAGTGACAGGCCCCCTACGCTAGAGGGGTCGAGACTCCTTTCGTCGACATTGAGGTTGTGGCACCAAATCTATACGGCTGCAACCGCAGAGAATGACCACGTTGGGCCAATATGTTTGATGCCAGGAATAGAGTCGAGCAAATACTCGGCGCATCGGCTGAGGAGATCGACGACTGGACCTAACTGAATGGGCAAGACACAGGCGCGCATGGCCCTCAAACAGGAAAGACGAAAAGAAGCCCTCAGGCCAGAAGGGACAGAAGGGCGGGCAAGGACAGAGCAGCCGACGACGCTAGGCTCGCTTGCCGACATTCCAGGCGGCGCTGTACCTCTGATTGGCTGACAAGAATGTGGGGAAATAACGTTGGCTGCCGAGTTTCGGCGCCTTGGCGGCTGCTTGAACTGCTCGACTTTGCGACTTCGATCTCGCTCTGCAGAGACTGAGGGTGTGCGGCAGGGATCTTGCGAACGGTCAGCCACCGTCGACTACTGCACACAAACGGAGATGCGCACGTGGAATTCACCGTCCAAGAGCGCCACAGGGTTTCACTGGAAGATCGCCTTGGAGCTTCAGGAGGAACAAGCCGTCAAGCCGGAAATCCGACAGCTCACCTCGCACTCGCCTTTGCCCTCTCACACACTCACTCACATATTCACGCGTCACTTCACGAGACATCTCCAATTCACTGCCTGCCCGCCCATGCATGACATCTCGGTTGTGGTCGCCAGCACAGCACAACACAGCACAAGATCAGGACAGCAACATGTCACTGCATTTCGGAGAGGCCGTCAATTGACCTTGAGTCTTGTTTGGCTTATGAGCTAAGCCAACAGCTAAAGCTTTGCCATGCTATTCTAGAAGACCGCTTTTTGATTCCGCATGAAAAGCACAGATGCCCAGTTCCTAACCTAACCCGCAGCAAGGAAATGTCAAGTCTCAGGTGGTATGCCCTGAGCTCAAGCTAGTGGTTACACTAACAATCCTCCCGCTATGGCATACTACAGGGTGTTATGGATGTATCGCCGTGCAATAGCATCATCGTTTGTACAAGGGTAGCCGCTTGCTTTTCCGACCCCCTCGTCGATTCCGGCTGCTCGGCCGCGGCACAGCCGGTAATTAGAGACAGGGCAGGCTGCCCGATGCAACAGAAACTGTGCGAGGAACTCTTGGGTGACGAATTATTTGCCAGCGTCGACGAGACTGTTGAGATGAAGATATCAAGATCCTATTAGAACTATCAACACAAGCAAGACCCATTGATGAGGACCTCGTCATAGGCGAAATAGCGGGAGCAAGCGGCCGCAAAGGACAAGGCAGCGTCCGGCTGCGGCGAAAACGAAACGGCCAAGAAAGGTCCACAAGAAAGACGGCAATGGCGACGGGACCAAAGACAGCGCTAATAATGGTACCTTGTGTATGTATCGAGGTACCCTTCCTCCAGCAGGACAGCCGCCTTGACCTGCCGTATCAAGGTACTGACACAACCACATAGGCGCGTCCGCTAGCCATGTTCGAATTTCAGGTTGCGCAGGAGGTGCTGCTGCAGCGGCTCCAATGGCCCCCATATCCAAGCTCGCAGTTCAGAGGACCGGCGGGGCAAGCCCATAGACGAATGCTCCGTTCGCCAACCATCGACGCTCTCAGCCCGTGCGACTGGCCAGTCGATAGGATCATGGCCGGTACCGCGCGGTGATGGAACAGGACAGTGAGGAGAGTGGGCTTTCACAGAGCACATGCACATATGCTGACTGCGTACGGCTCAGTTTTTCCCAACATGGCAACCAACACCGTCTAGATATTAAGCCTCGCAGGCCCGCAGTCATGTGCCTCGTCCATCAGCTGGAAATCGCCACAGACCATCTAATACCGCTATTTTTCTCCTCAGCTTTTAGAAGCGAACGGCGCCGTCATCTCGTGTCGCCGCGCCAGGTGGATCCCCTTTGCTAACAGCACGTCCTAGTTCACACTCACCGCATGCTCGATGTTTGGTTCAGGTGCTATCAGGAAGGGTCCTCATAGGCGGTGATATTTGCTACTGTCGCATGCACCGTATTTCCCACCTGGCGGAGACGGGCCAGACTGCCAGACTTCCAGAGGATATCTGCGAGTATCCAAAGCTCATCCAAAGAGCAACAGCCGCACGATAATCTTGTCTTCCGCTCCGTTTCTTCTTTCCCCAGATCCAACAGAGCTCAAGGGTTAGGTTGAACCTGTGGAGGACCTCCCCCTCCATTGCCAAATGATCCACAGTCTTTTTTGACCCCTGTCTGCCCTGATCGGAGAAGGGAAGCGGGCAGATCCCTGGGCATCAACCGTTGCGGATGGCCGAACGCCAATCAGATGTTCAAGACTTGGCACATCCCCACCGAACCAACGGAGTGTGCCTGGGGCCGACGGTCCCTCTTTCCAACCCTCCCCCAACTTCAAAGTTTTCTTTTCCTCTTTGCTACGGATCATTTTCTCCAAATCCCTAGCTCCCCTGACCAGCGCACGCCCCTAGTTCTTAAGGGGTGCGGCTAACAACAGTACGGTGAAAGTTTTGTTCCTGCCCAGTGGCGGCCATCCCGATCATACTAGTCCTCTCATCTCGCTCTTGTTATACTAGCTCCCCAGGAACACGGCAGAATCATGCCTCCCGGCGCGGCGATGGGGAGAGAAATGCTCAACATCTTGTGACGCTGCATAATTTCTGCAAGCAATTATCTCGTGCTGCTGTTGTTCGACTCGTCTGGTATCGGCACCAGATGCCACAGGGTTGTCGGACTGAGGGGTGCAACATCATCAGGAAAGACGGCTGCTGTGCCTCGATGGCATGCCGCTGTACAACGAAAAAGATGGAAAACCCACGTGCAGCAATAAGCATTCATGGTTGACGTGCAGCAGTACACAGTTACAACTCATGCACCCCGGTCCCAGCGTGAAACGACACCACAACGAGCAGAGTTGGCTCGCTGGTATTGGCTCTGAGCTAATGCTCCCCAGACTCTGCCCCAGATTCTCCCCGGACGGACCTACATTTTCTCCAACAAACCGTTCTCCTCCTCCGCAGGTACCTCTGCTCGGACTGGCAGGCTGGCGTGACCTGTGTTGGGCATAAGATTAATATGGGCGTCCAGGTACTGCGGCTCGGTCATGCTTGATTGGTGATGGTGCCCAGCTTGTGCCTGGCTAAGCAGCCTCGTCCCTCCTGGCTATCCCGTTGTCCTCGTGGCTTAACACGGCATTGAAGCAGCGACGTCTTCCATTTCGACGTGCTCCTTGCTCACTTCCTACCTCTGACGGAGCCCACTATATCTCAACCTTACTCGGCAAGCTATGCCTGGGGCCCCATAGCAATGTACAGTACCCATCGTCCTGCACAAGCGCCCGCTACGCTAGGGAGGGCCATCCCCAGAGCTCTTGGCCCGACTTGACAGGACGTTGCAACGTCGAACAAGCTTCTCCACACCACGGGTCCAAGTCGGCCTCGAAAGCCGGGGCATGGTTCAAATCTCTGCTCTCCCCACAAGGTACGGTAGCTACAACTCCAACTGCATGCTATGGAGATATATAAGTCTGCATCTGCTCCCCATGTTCTCGCCTCTCTTCGTCATTATCCACATCTATCTTTATCCAGTTGGCTACCATTGAGCGCTTCTACCCCAGCTCGTGGTTACTTTCCATCTTTGCCATTGCCACTTACCCCAGCTTCTCGCTTGTATCCGGTACCCGGCGGCGTCCCCGGCATCGCCAACCTGTCGTACTCATAAATATCGTGTGGCCGTCTGGGTCGTTTGTTCCCCAGAGCCACCTTCGACACTTCACACCTTCAGATTTCCCAACATGGCTCCATCAATTCCAGTTCCCACTCAGGGTGGCATGTTCCACACCTTCCAAGGCGTCACCCCACGGAAGCAGTCAACAGACTCTCAAGATAGCACGAAGACCAGCTCCACAGGTACGGCCAAGAGGATAACAACACCACATGCTTGTGCAGAGTGCAAGAGACGGAAGATGTAAGTCAGAACAGATCCTCAGATAGGTAGGAGGATGTATCTAACGAGATGTGCTCAGTCGGTGCGATGGCCAGCAACCATGTGGCCAATGCCTCTCCAGCCGGGCTCCCAAGAGATGTTTCTACGACAAGCATAGACAACGAGTGATCCCATCACGCAAGACACTCGAAGCCCTGTCGCAATCCCTTGAAGAATGCCGGTCCATCCTGAAGCGGCTATACCCAACACAAGATGTGCAGTCTCTTCTGCCTCTTTCCAGACAAGAACTCCTCGGCCTCCTTGAGAGGCCAACATTAGATACCTCAGTCGGCGGATTGCCATCACCACCATTAAACACCAGCCCCATCTCGGACTTGGACTCACCAATGATGCCAAAGCAAGAAAACTTGCTTGAGCAGATGCCATCCAGAGACACAGAATGGGACGAAGAGCGAAGAGGAAGAGACCCAATCCCAGCCGAAGCCGACGATATCAACGCCCTCTCACTTTCAGTAGACCGCCAAGCATCCTATCTTGGTGCGTCGTCCATCAAGGCCGCCCTCATGGTCATGCTCAAAGTCCAACCCGGCCTCCGAAACTCCCTCGCGACCCCATTGAATGGAGTCGAAATGTCCCACAACTACCCAGCCATCCGCCAAAAGTCCACGACCCAAAAAGACCCCCAACGCATTCCATGGTCCTGGAAGGGCCAAACCCTCATCGACGCCTACTTCAAACGCATCCACGTCTTCGTCCCCATGCTCGACGAATCCACCTTCCGCGCTGACTACCTTGAAGGCCAGCGCACCGACGCCCCCTGGCTCGCACTCCTGAACATGGTCTTCGCAATGGGCTCCATCGCCGCCATGAAGTCAGACGACTACAACCACATCAACTACTACAACCGCGCCATGGAGCACCTCCCCATGGACGCTTTCGGTTCCTCGCACATCGAAACCGTCCAGGCTTTGGCTCTCATCGGCGGCTACTACCTCCACTACATCAACCGCCCTAACATGGCCAACGCCGTCCTCGGCGCCGCCATCCGCATGGCCTCCGCCTTGGGTCTCCACCGCGAGTCCATCACCGTCGGCCTCCCCGGCTCCGACATCATCGCAGCCGAAACCCGCCGCAGAACATGGTGGTCCCTCTTCTGCCTCGACACTTGGGCTACCACCACCATGGGCCGCCCCTCGTTCGGGCGCTGGGGCCCCGCAATCAACATCCGTCCCCCCGAGTTCGGCATCAACGCCAATCGGGACTCCTCCCAGCACGCCGGCATTTTACCACTGATTGAAAACATCAAATTCTGCAAGATTGCCACGCAAATCCAGGACATGCTGGCCATCACCCCCCTCTTGCGGACCGAAGACCGCTGTGCTATTGATGCTCAGCTGGTAAACTGGTACTCCTCCCTGCCCTGGCTCCTCCGAACCACCGACCCCTGCGCGGAACCTCTCTACATGGCCCGCTGCATCATGAAGTGGCGCTACCAAAACCTGCGCATGCTCCTCCACCGCCCCGTCCTCCTCTCCCTCGCCTCGTCTGGTCTAAACCCCCACACCCAAGCCTGCGACGCCGACCTCCAAGCCATCGAAACCTGCCGGGACCTCGCCGCCCAAACCATCGAGGACGTCGGGCGGGAGTGGACCCGCAACCAAATGTCCGGCTGGAACGCAGTCTGGTTCCTCTACCAAGCAGCCATGGTCCCCTTAGTCTCTGTCTTTTGGCAGTGGGGCTCCCCAAGAGTCCCCGAGTGGCTCAAGCAAATCGAACAGGTCCTCGACCTGTTAGAAGTAATGGAGGAGTGGTCCCTCGCGGCAAGGAGATCAAGGGAGGTGGTATGGAGAATGTACGAAGCCTCCCGTGCTGTGCAAGCCCAGGGTGCTGCTGCTGCTAGATCACAATCCCCTCCTGGCTTGCACATCACTACAACTGATAACATTGTGGTGGGAGGGCAAGAAGTTCACATGTCACCCATTGGCTTGGAGCCGGTGGATGGAATGGGCGGGATGATGGGCTTGCTTGATCAGGGCGGGCTGTGGGATTTGGACGGGATGTACTGGGGTGGTGCAAACGGCCCTCAGAGTCCCACCGCCCATGGGAACTCAGAAGATAGCGCGGCGGCGGCGGCGGAGTTTGCGGCTTATGCTGCTGCTCGGCAGGCTGCTCATCATCCAGAACTGATGCATCATCATGTTGACTATGGGATGGCCATGCATCACGGCCATCACCCCGGGCATCACGTGAGTGGGATGGAGGGGTTTGGGTATGTTCAGTGAAGAATCTGATTACCTTACTTTTCTTGCTTTGTTTACTGTTTGGCCTGGCTTTTTGGTTGGCTTGGTTGGCGGCTGTTTTATCCATCGGAACTGACGGGATGGAAGAGGAGCAATATCACTCAATGTTGCAGTTGCAACCGGTGGCGTTTTAAGCAGTCAGAAAAGAATCTGGGGTGACAGGGGTGTTTGACTTCTCTTCATCGTCATCATTGTATGACCTTTTTTTATTTTTTTTTATACACAAATATTCTATTTCATTGTTACTTGATGGATGGAGTGGGTAAGGTTGACTTCGGATGGATGGATGGATAGGGATGACGGATATACCACACTCTGGAAACGTATTTGGGTTGCTTTTTTTCCTGTACATATTTGTGTCTGAATGACGATGATGATGAATGAGAGGGGATGAGGACGCAAGTGGATTGCTTGGAAAAATATGGAAAACACGCATCTCCTAAAATTTGGAATCAACAAAAAGGGAACTGGCTAGGAGTCTCAATAGTTTGTCTAGTTTATACCCAATATTCCACTTTTCTACCGACACTTCACTTCCCCTTTTGTGTGAGATGAAAGTCAACATGGACAAGGGACAGTCGGGAACACAAGAAGTACAAAGACAAGAAGGCATCGGGCGTTCATCGGGCGTTACTCGGTCATGGTGAAGAAATACCCGGAATGAGACCTCGAGCAAAATGAACCACTCACACTAATGATTGGGCTCTCATCATCGTCATCATTTCTCTCTACTCATCCCCATCCACTAGACTTCCCTTTGTCACCTCCTTCTCATACAACTCCGTAATTCAAGGATGGATATACTTAGCTGGCGAATATACCCAGCCTTCCTTCTTCCCCGCATTCTTCTCTCATGCAACCTTGACATCCACCATCGTCACCTCGTACTCTATCATCAAACACACGGACCCTTCGGTGGCTTGGTACTGTATCACTCTGGATATTATGGAAGTGTTCGCGAAGGGTTCTAGAGAGGGCCTCACCACCCAATAGGAGCCATGCGGTTTTGCACCCTGAAGCCGACATTCCAAAAAGCTTTACGCGCTTGGCTACCCTTCGTGTCAGTGTCAAGTCGCACATCTTGATGGCGACGTAGCATGGCTTCCTCAACATACCAGCCATTCCGTCTTTGTGTTGAGGCGACATCTTGAAGATCACTATGACCGCAGAGGGAGGGGACTCCCGGAAACGACACTCGTCGTCTCCGACTCAGCCACCCCTAGATACAATCACCAAGATCATCCGGACTAGAACTCTCAGATGTCCAGAAGGAAAACCAGGTGGGCCATATCTGCCGTAGCAGCGATGCGACAAGTCAGTTTCCTCTAGTCTTGGGTGCCTGTAAGCTGTATATCTTTGGAAGGGGAGAGGATATGAGGGCCGATCCGCCAACGACGCCAAGCAGCTGGTCATTGTGTGGAGTATTGTCCTGACAGCTTACACCACGTGGGAATCAGAGCGCTATCCAGGCAGATTTCGCCTTCTGTTGTTAGGCGAGAGGTCATGAAGGGCAAAAGATCGACACTCTCGCCGGCGGTCCTGTAGTTGATCTTCCGCTTTCTGGGGAAAGATCAATCTCCGTGTCACCATCATGATCACCTCTGAAGATTTTTCGAGGCCATGTGAAGCAGTCTGGAGGTTTCCGGAAGGACAAAAGAGGTGATCGCCGGCTAGGCTGGTGGCAGGATCGGCCGTCAAGCCGTCTGCTGGACTCAGGGGAAGCTTGCCATGCGGTCGCCCCTTGCTGTCTGCATCTGCATCTCGAGAGTCGCTGATGTCGGAGATGGTCTTGCAAAAATTGGAGTTGGTGGGGCAGATCATCGATCGACTGGAAAAAGCAAAAGCGACTGGGGGGTGAAAACGGTTTCCTGAACGGGCTCCATCAGCCAAAACGGTAAAGTATCATTGGTTGGCTGAATCTGTCGGGTGTTCGCGTCGAGGATGTCTGCAATCTGGAGTAACGGCCCGAAGCGCAGAGAGCGCTGGGTACCTCGGCCTCAAGCAAGAGACGGCCTGTTTGACCCCTGGGCTCAAGTACCTGAGACTTGAAAGCTGCCAGCCGCTGTTCAACGGTTTTAGATGTGGGGTAAATGCACCCCAGGTCTCTCAAGCTGGGGGAAAAAAAAAAAGAAATTTGACAGGGGGAAATGCGGGGTTGGGCCATCGTTCCAACATTCTCAACCTCTTGGATCGTGAGAAACGCAGCGACAGCCACCTGCCTCTTCAGGCCAGCATTGATGAGAGAGCAATAGGAGAAGAAGCGTATAGGGGCTCACCTCGTCATCAGCTTGTCAAAGTATCGAGTCTCGTGTGCAACCACCACACCAACTGTTCTGTGGTGATCGCCCGTGCTTGATACTGTCGGTAGATGGGAGCAAAATGCGGGGTATCTAACCCATGCCTGGAGATCACAGGTTCTTGTTTTCTCCTCTTCCTTTTTTCGGTCCTTTAGGCCGTCATCAAAGCTTGGCCCTGGCGGCATTGTAATCCGCCCGCCGGCGTGCTCTCCACCATTGCTGACCTCTGGATGCAACGGGGGATTGGGCTTGCAACTCGTCCAACTGCACGCCCGGACCTCATCACATCAGGTCGACAACACATTCCACCACTTCTTGTTTGCCTTCGGATACGGTGGGGCTGGCGACCGGAGAGCCACGGGTCTGGGGCAGCCACGTCGGTAGGAGCAGACGTGGTATCCGTACTTTAAGACCGGGGCCGTCGATGTCTGCTCCGGGGCCGGCATGATTTTGGTTCTGAAGGACCCTGGTGGTTTTTCCTGTCGCGCGATGCCAACATCTCCCCGCACAACAACCATGTCTGGCTGATGTTTGGTGCGTGATGAAGTTTCTGTCGTTGTATCGTCTGCCCATCGGGTTCGTACCAAACCCCGACTCCTGTTGTCTTCTTGAGCGTCAGCCACCAAAAAGCTTCGTTCGTGCCCAGAGATGCCGGGGTGGCATTTACCAGTGGTCAAGTTAGATCGGCTCAGGGTCATGAGTGCTGCCAGTCGGCCAACTGGAGGGGTTGCAGTACGTGCACCGAAAGCAAGCAAGCGTATTCAGCCGGAGAGGACAGAGGGAAACAATTGGCGAGGCCGTACAGAAGGAGCCTGCAGTTGCCAAATCATGGTTCGGCCCGGAGCTGCCTAGGAGCACTTGCCACGAGTCTCGACATATCCCTCCCAAGAAAGCAGTAGCAAGCGGCGTGGCTGCAAACTCGCTTGTCCCTCATGCCGGCACTCGTCTCCATCCCAATCCATCGCCGACACCGACGCCGGCATAACAATGCAAGCCATTGCAATCAATCTCCGGCTTCCGGACCCGCCATGCCGCATCAGGAGCCGGTGTTCTCCGCACACCGAAAGCCCGTTTCGTGGCCACTGATAGGTTACCAAGTACCACTGAAACATGCATGTTTCAGGGCCTTTTGATCTTATCTCTTCCGTCATTGCTGGTCTTCCTCCTCCTGAGTCATCCACCCTGTCCAGGATTTTGGATGTTATCTGTCTAATTCACGGCGCGACCTCCCGCCGCACAGACTTGATATTGCTGCCTCGATATATTGTCTTGTCACGTTATCACGTTGCTAACAAGATTCATAGGTGGCTGGTGTTTCACTCGTGCAGCGCGCGCGGTTGGGGGCTTGGAGGTGCGTCCAACAAACAGTTGGAAAGCGTGACGCGCGGCCAGAGTCCATGCTTAACCCTAGGTCTCCGGCCGCTCCGATCGAGCAAGCTGTCGTTGTGAACTCCCCAGTCGCAGGAGAACCATCGCCTGAAACGTCACCGCGCGCATGTGGTAGCGCTCAAGTTCAGGACTCGAGAGAGACAGCGTCCGCCCTACACCTATTCCGTCTGCCTTGTCTTGGACCAGATAGTTGACAGATGGCATCTTTGGTCCCGGGCAGATGGAGGTTTCAAACTTACAGTTTGCGACTCGCCGTCTTGTCCTTATCTGGAAGTTTAACCGGTGTGGACAGCGCGGTTGATATGATAGGTTTTAAGGTTTGAGACAGCTGCCTTGCTGGGCGCGACAGACGCCTCCTCTCTCGGGGCAAGGCTTCAAGGTCAGAGTGCGATGCCAGATGTCAATAAGCAGAGACCGGGCTGGTTCAATGGAAGAATACAGGGTGTCGTGGAGATGAATGATGCTATGATGATTGTAGATTTCATCCCTTATCGTCCCGCGGTGCCGATCTTTCTGAGCTGACATGTAATGTTGACCAGAAGAGGCTCTCGTGCTAAATACGGTCAGATTCACGAGCAGAACACAGGTGTCCCACTTGTATTGAAACGCCTTTTAGAACATATTTCGAGGTGTAAAGACTTTGCTCTGATGACTATCAGCTATCTTTCAAGCTCTATATATTGCTGTTTAGTGTCTATTGACTATATTTGGGACATGTTTGAGATTTCAAAGGCCCCGGAGAAAGCCGAGGGATCTATAACAATTATCGGGCGGATTTTGAAAAGAAAAATAAAAGAAACAGCATTAAGCTATACAGCGGATACTTTGTATTTAAATGAAGGAGTGAATTTGAGGCAGTCCGTTGCGTTGTGTGTGTAGTGATATAAGAGTCGCTAAGACACCTGAAAAGGAAGCTGTCACACGTTAACCACCGGTAGCCCGGACCACAACCAATAACACAGTGAACTGAAAGTTCTGAGCCAGTGGTTGGAAAGTGAAACGAGCGACGGGTTACCGGCGGCAGCAGCAGAGGCATTATTGACTCGTGTATAATCAGAGGGAAGCGCCGGACTTGGAAGATGCCCAAGGTTATCACAAGCACGGACCACCTTGAGAGAGATATACATGAGCAGAAGAGCAGAGCAGTGGGACGAAAAGATTCCTCATCGAGGATCTTGAGGCCACTGAAGATTATTAAAATAAATTGAACCTATGTCGTTCCAAGCCATGAACTCCAGCCCTTGTCACAGAGACTCAGGGGCAATTACCATGTAAATACTGTTGCTACAGCACCACGCAAAGCGTAGAAGACAGGCAGTGATTGTTGAACTACCAACGTGTGCGAGTATGCAAATACAAAGGTGAAATCTCTGTGACACATTGTGTTGTGCAAAATCCGCTGTATCAGTTGCTTGTAACACCGTACTTCACCAAATCGACAGCGTCAAGACCAGTACCGGCAACAGTCGAACTCATGTAAGCCAGCCCAAGCATATCAACTTTCTCGTCGTCAATTGATTCTTTACATACTACAATACAGTGGTCGGTAACTGACCCCCCGTTCCAGCTCCAGGTTTATCGCGGGATGGCGCCCTTTGGTTTACGGCCGTGCAGACGAAAAAAAAATATGGTTTGAGGATCTGCAGTGCGAGGGGGACGACGGAGCAAGTGTCACTCTCGCTGGGACCAATTGGGGGACCGCAATCAGCAAATTCCAAACAGGTCGTGGAGAAACCTTTGTGGTGCTTACATGTGCGAGCGATTCAAAAGAGTAGGTTGCCGGCTTGGGACGGCTTCACGCTCAGAGACAGCTGTCAGAAGCGGGTGATAGCGGCCCGCATGGAGATTCAGCCTCAGGGATGGGGGAATCAGATGGAACAGGAACAAGAGCCAGAACAAGCATCTTTCGAGATCAGGTTCAGGGGATGAAGATACGGTCGTACAAGACACATCTTGTCTCGACATGACGCAGCGGTGTCAACTTCCTCGCCCATCGCCACCAGCAAACATGCATGACTGTCAACAACATTTGAGGTTAACAGAAATCCCTCTTACGCAGTCCTTAATTCCGAAGCTCTCACTGCATCTAGACGGCAGGGTTGGGAGAGTCTCTGTGACCTCCGACGGATGGTACCAGCTACGGCCGGTAGCAGTCACTTGGTGAATGTGAGGGAATGAGCCAGGTACACACAAACACCGGCTCTCTCAAAGTCACCCTTCTCCTCGGCACCCCTCACAACCTTGCATATTTACGCCAGTCTCCTCGCCTTACTTCGTCTGGATGACGATGTCAGATCGACGATCAGTCCGGAGAAACTTCCTGGCTAGACCAATTTCAGAACTATGACTTCAACAAATCTCTCACCGATTAAGTATAATTAACCACAAAGATTCCGTGTCACCATCCCTTCTCACTCTCAGACCAAACCTCAGGTTATCTACCAACTTCACACTTTAAACACACCAACTCAAACAACAACGACAAAACCTCACCATGACAAAGATACCTTCAGGCCTGGTGATCGCCGTCACCCCAGTGACAATGGACTCGGAAAAGGAGTCTTCTATCTTCACCGAAGCCACCATTGACCCTGTAGAAGAGGGGCCTATTGTCACCACTACCCCCGCGAACTCGGAGACAGAGAAGCCTCCTCCTGTTCGTATCCTCCAGCTCATCGCCAACACACCCCCTTCTACTCCCAGACCTGTCTTCACCGAAGATCTCCCCACCATTCCATGCATCCGGCATCTCGTCCTCGTCATTAGGTAACGTCTCTATCTTCTATCATAGTTCCTACTTCTGAAACACTGACACCATCCCAGTCTGGCATCCGGTCTCTTCCTCTCCATGCTCGATGCCTCCATTGTTGCAACCTCTCTCTTCAGCATCGCCAGTGACATGAACAATCTTGAACACATTAACTGGGTGGCCTTGGCCTATGGCCTCACTTACCTCGGCTTCGCCGCGCTTTTTGCCCGTGTGTCCGATGTAGTAGGCCGTAGGGCCGCTTTCACTGTTGCTTTTGGCATTTTTATTGCATTCTCCCTTGGTTGCGGGTTCAGTGAGACTATCGAGCAGCTTATTGCTTGTCGTGCTTTTCAAGGAGTGGGGGCCGCAGGTGAGTTTATCTTTATCCGAACCATCTTGATAGATGGCGAGCTGACACAGGAACAGGCCTTTACAGTATCAGCATGATCGTCTTGCCCGAGATGACTCCAGACAAGAATAAAAAGTACATCGGCGCCATTGTTGGAATGGTGATGGCTATTTCAGGTGTGATGGGCCCAGTTTTGGGTGGCTTTCTGACTCAGTATATCACTTGGAGATGGGTCTTTTGGATCAAGTAGGTTACACATATCCCTCATAGGATCCTACATGTCGCTAACAGAAATACAGTGGCCCTATCGGTGCTGTGGCTCTCATTTTATTCCATGCGACTTGGCCAGACGAGGAGCATCTTCCCATTTACGAGCAACGGACGTGGAAAGAACTCGACTATCTCGGCTCTTTTCTTCTGTAAAGTCACTCTTCCCCAACTTCTTCCATCACCCGCTAACATTACGAGTAGAATGGCCTTTGCAGTCCTGATTGTCTTCCCCTTCCAGAATTTGTCAAGCCAACAATCAGAATACGACTCCACCATCAATCCATATGCTCAGCCCACATTCATCTACCCCCTGGTTGGTGCCGTCCTTGCTCTCTTGATGCTTATCAGCTGGCAAACTTTTGTCACCCGCGGTCCTGGAACACTCAAGTCCCTCGCCTTTGCCTACCCTCCCTCCCTCTGGAACCGAGAATACGTCGGTACGATCCTGGTCACAGCCCTGACCGGCTTCCCTTACCTCATGTCCGTGTACGCTTTTCCCATCCGCTTCCAAGTCGTCCACGACAGATCACCTCTCGAAGCAGGCCTCATGCTCCTCCCCATGCTGGCTTCCTCAGCCATTGGAACCATCACAGCTAGCGTGGTAAACAACGGCGGCATAACCGGGAAGAGAAAGCCTCGCTTTTTCGAGACGTTTCTCGCGGCATGCTTGATCATGCTCATCGGTTGCGCTGCCCAGACAAGGGTGGGCAATGGCGACGGTCATATCACCGGCTTCGATGCCAAAGATCTGGGATTGTTGGCCATGATTGGCTTCGGATTCGGCATGTCAGCTTGCGGAGCGACAATGTTTGTCAACCTTGAAAGCCCCATCGGTGATCACGGTACGTATACCCCCTTCCCCCTTTTCTCCCAAATAAACATATTAACCCAGAAAAGCATCCGCCCAAGGCATCGTAGCCCAATTTCGCATACTTGGCGGCTCCATCGGCATCGCCGTCTCCTCCGCCATTTTGGGGGATAAGCTCCGCCACGCCGTCGGCAACACCCCAAAGGTGCCCTCCTCTATTCTCGCTCATATCGCCACCTTAGCCAAAGACAAATCAACTCTTTCCACCGAGCAGTGGACAGACATCCACGCAGTTTACACTTCTGCGCTGCGTAAAGACATGACGATCTGCTGCGGGGTCCTTACCGCGGGCGTGGTGTGTAGTTTTCTGGTCTATCGCCGGTACTGGCTCTCGACTTCCGAGATCATGGAGCTGCGGTGCGAAGAGGATCGTGACAGAATAATCGGGCTGCTGGGGGAGGATGTCGCACCCAAGGTTGTGGAGGAGAAGGGGAGGCTGGTCAGGATTAGGGAGAATATTTTCGAGGGGAGGTTGAAGGCTCTGCCTGGGATTGCGGGGGGGAGGGCGAGGTTTAGGGCTGATGTTGAGGGCGTTTAAGGGGGTGATAAGGGGGGGGAACGTGGTCCTGGTGGGGGACGCAAAGGTAATGACCAAGGGGGGTGGTGGGTGGATGTGGGGGAGAAAATGGTAAGGCCCAGTTGGAGGTCCCCTTAGTTGGTGGATGTGATGGCTTCGTTTGATCCTCCACTACCATCATCATAACTCAGTTATAATCGTTAGTTCAGAGGACGAAACGCATCTCGTACCTTAAGTCTTATCAGGCTCAGTTGGAAGATCATCCAACTTTGCTGAGCCAACCTACTAAAGGCTCAACTTCGCTCAATGGATATCCATGAAATAACCTCTCTGTGCCCCCCACCTATCTTCCGGTGACCTTACAACCACTCTCAATGGCTATTTATAACTTGTTCATATGCTATCCCGCGTTTACACCGCAACCCCAGGCAACCTCTCCCTCTCCAGCTTACCCCTCCCAACCGCAACCAACGGCACCCCCGGTATCTTTCCCACCCGCTGCCTCAGCTGCCTATCGTTCGTCATCACCAAACAGCACCTATGCTTCGTCACCATCTCCACAATACAGTCGTCCACATATGTCCCCTTGTGGTTGCAGCTCAAACGGTGAAACAATAACAAGTGAATTGAACAGGCATAAGAAGATAAGGTGCGCTCTGGCACGCCTCCTGACTGCACATGAAAAACGCTCCGTTTCCCCTCTCAGATCCTGGCCCTTTTCCTGAACGCATGACCTCAGTTTCGAAGCCTGATCTTCTCCTTTGATCCTCCCCTCCCTGCCAAAAACCATTGAGAAGAGAATAAACCATGTGGACAGCAAAGGAATGAAAGAACCAACCCCTTTCGAGGCCCAAAGTACGATGAATAGACGCGTACATAGATTGGCTGTGCTGATACCTATCTTATATCTTAGTTTTGCAAGCGGCTCTTTCTCAAAGTCTTTCGTCACGCAGTTATATAGTGCTATCAAGTATTTCTTCGTGTTTATTCCTCATGTTAGCTTTGGTGGCTACTGACAGGTGACATAACAGCAACATCATCATCTATCAGTCGTGGCTGTAAAACCTTTCAAAGCACATCTGAAGGGCCTCAAAATGCCTCCAACATAAAGTCAAAGAGTCTTGAGCCAATAGCCACCCATTAAAGGCGTACAGGTTGTCTTTCTAGAAACTTCTTACCTTCCTTCACATCCACATTCACTACCAGTCCAAAAAAGCTTCATCAACCACGCCTCAGGAACAAAAATGCGGCGGCCCCTTTTTTGGGCTACTGTCCAAACTTCAAATGATATGGGAAATTCTCACCACTGGCTACACCACTTCCAGACACACCCTCCGCCATACTCGCCAGTTCACGAAACCCCAGCCCCTCCCCGACGGCCCTGACGGCCTCCCAGCATATTGCTACACGGCTGGCAGCGTCCGACATGCCATATGATCCTGCCTTCACGTGGGGTTTGGCCCCGATACAGATATGCTCGGTTTTTCTTCTTGTTTTTGAACTGCCTTGTGCTCAACCTCGTCTCCCTCTTCTTAGGCTGCTTCCTGGCATGCTGCTGCTGCGGCCGTTGCGGTTGTCCTTCGTGACCAGGAGCAAACCAAGAGGCAGAAAACGGAACCCTAGATTGAGGGAACTGCTGTTCTGAATGTGGAAGGGCACAGATAGGCGACAGCAGTATTCGCGGAGGCGAGGTTTTGCCTAAGTATGCGGGTTAATTTTATACCACCTATCACACCACTCTGAACATTATTCTATACATTTTAGTATCTCCTTTCCCAATCACAAAACAATTTTTGGGTGTCTCCCGCTGGCACCCACAACGACAACCTCCCCCTTATTCATCGCATCTCCATGCCATACTCTTCACTCCTCCATAGCATCCCCATCCTCAACAATAATCCCAGGCGGCAATCTCCCCTCCAACAGTGCCTTCTCCAACCTATTGATCTCCTCCAAGGAATTCGCCTTCTTGATCAGCTCCTGCAATTTCTTCTTCTCCTTATCCGTGAGTTTCAGCCTTGACAACTTCGACGTCTCGCCTCCCAGCCCGCCATCCTTGCCCCCCGAAGTAGCCGACGAGTCAAAATTCTTGCTCTTGATGCCCATAATCTATTTTGTTTCCCAATTAGTCACCCTCATCCTTATCATACCACACCTGGAACAGATCAAACTCACCTTCAGCGCCAACTCCGTCGGCTCCTCCGCACTCCCAAATAACTCCCTCGCCTTTTCCCTCTCCACCTCCTTCACCTTCTGATAATCCAGAAACCTCACACTCGGGCACCGCCAGAGCACCCAGTACCGGTAGTGCTCCTTCTTCACAACCGGGTTCCCCCCCAAACACAAGTGCACTAGCCCCCTCCATCGCCCCAGCACGTCCAGATCCCCCAACTCCCTCAGGTCATTCTCTGTCAGGTTCAAGTTTTTCAGGTTCGGCGTCGACTGCACCGCCCCGGGGGCAATAGCACTGATCCGGTTCCTCGCCAGCAGCAGCGTCCTCACCCGCGGCGACAGGGGGAAATTGCCCAGCAGCTGGATGTCATTGTCTGTCAGGTCGATCGAGTCGTGAGGGCCGGCGACGGCGAGGTTTTCGATGGCGGGTATTCTGTGGCCTTTTGGGGTAATAAAATTGTAAGATGTGCTCAAGTGATAGTATCTGTTCTTTTTCAGAGATTACATACCTCGGAGGTCAATCTCGCGCTCTTTCAGCGGGTTGAGGTACGACAGAGACGAGGCGATGAGGTCGGGGGTTAGCCTCATTTTGGCGGTTGCTTTTCAAGGAATCTCTAGTTTTGTTGAAATTTTGTTCCTCCAAAGTATATCTCGCGGTTGTGTTCGTTTCCGTCGTTGTACGGCAAACAAAACTCTCTCCGCAGAGGATAAAAAAAGTGCTCCTGTATTTCGCAGGTCGCAATTCGTCAAAACCCCAGAAATCAAAGCCGTTGTCGCGTGCAAGTTGACTTGGAACGCGGCGCAACAGCACCACACACTCACACCCCCAAAAAAGCTCCACAAGGCTGAGAGGCAGAATCCATTGTGGAGCCTCCAGCTTCACCGCCTCGCAACGACATCCCTTGACCCTAACCCTGTCACAGTCCTCTTTGCCAGAAACGGGCTTCATTGCACGAGCGCCTGTGTTTTTTAGCGTAGCTTTTTTTATTTTCTTTGACTTCACTTTCAACGTGACTGGCAGTCATAGCATAATTGTAAATCAAAAGATATATTTCCATCGCGAGATAAATAAATCATTATAAACTCCCACTACCCCATCTCTAAACCAATATGCAAACTCGCAATTCATTTCCCCCACATCCCATCCCGAATCATATCTCTCCCACACTTCCGTCCGATGTATTCGTTCTCCCTTTACTGCAACAACAAAATAGTTCCGCTCCTATCCACACTCACCGTCATAGGATAAGGCGACTCCAACCAAGCCACATCCATCACCGCGTCCATATGACTCCTCAGCAACCCTTGCTGCTCCGCCGAAATGACCGTGCTCCTCGGCAACCTTACTTTGTTCTTGACCGTCGTCACCGGGGGCTGCTCCACAACCTCCGTCCCCGGCCCCCCATTCTTCGCCGCCGGCCCGTTCGTCCCTCCGTTCCCCCCCTTCTCCTTATGATTCGGCGGCCGCTCCGTATGCAGCGTCATGCTCGCCGTCGGGTGACTAGTCGAATACCCGGGCCTCACCTCCTCTGGCATCAGCCCACTAAAAATAACACTATTATCCACCCTCACCAAATCCCAATACCTCAACTTCTTGTCACTCCCCCCTGTGATCACAAAAGCATGCCTCACATCCCGAATATCCTCCCCGGCTCCAATCCCCACCGTCATCGCCCTTACCCCTCGATCCGTGTTCCCCGTCGCAGCAGGTTCAATATTCGTCGCGAACCGCCCTAGCATTCCTTCCGGCTTATCCTCATCCACTTCCCACGGATCATACCCTTTCGGTCCTTCCTTATTCCCCCCCACGCGGTACACCTCCCGGCAGATACACCTCTCCAGATCCCAAACCGTAATCTCCCCTTGCCCAGTCCCCCCCGAAACACAAACCCACCTCCCCCTCCCCTTCGCCGGATGAGGCGCCACCCTGTAAATCGGGCACTTCCCCGGCACCCCCCACCCCCTCAACCGCGTCTTGAACCTCAAATCCCATAAATCCAACACCCCATGCGACGTCCCCAGGCAAAGCCAATTCTTCTTCCGATCAATACAAAAGCACGTCGGCGTGCCATGATGCACCGGGTTCTCAAGCCTAAACAGCTCCATCATCGTCCTCAGATCAATCCCCAAGATATTCGACTTGTTCGTAAGCAGGACCAACACCGAGTTGGCTTCCTGCCTGTAGTGCTCGCACCAGACAACATACTCCCCTTCTTGAAGCCCAGTGTACTCCCGGAGTAGCTTCAGCTTCTCGTACCGGTAACTCATGCCACTAAGAATCGAGTTGACCTTGAGAATGTGAACGCTGCCATCGCTGGCACAGCTGACGAAGCTGTGCGTGTTCTCCACAAAGCACATCGCGAGTACCCTCGCCCCTGGGGCGTGCCTGTGCGTTTGCCTTGCCTTGTGGGTGACCATCCGCTCGAGGCGTTTCGTGTCCCAGATTTTGACGCAGCCATCGTCTCCGCCTGTGAGAAAGAACCGATGGTCAGGCGAGGGGACAACGCGGTTGACTGGCCCGACATGCTCTGCTAGCACCCCGACTAGCTTGCCAGATGGCTTCCAGGGCTCCTCGTATCCTGTCGAAACAGACTGCCTGCTTGATTTCCGCCGCCGGACTGGCGTCACGAGCGGACCATATTCCAGGAGGTCTCTGGGATAGTTTTCAATGTACATGTTGTCGAGCATCCGGATGATGTTGGGGTCACTACCAGTGTAAGTATGGTGGCCTTGAAGACCCTCTTTCCCATAAGCCAGTGCGGTCTGCGTTTCCGGATAAGACGAAATTCGCAACCCTTGGCTGAGGGGCCCCTCGACTTGTCCAAAGGCATTAGTTTCGGTTGTGCCCGTCTCCGGCCCGGATTTGGCACTGTCTTTCCGGTTCATGAGGTTCATGGCACTCGATTGGTGCCGAAAGGCTCTCCTGGTTGAATAGGGTGCATCGGAAAGAGACCTGTCATCATCCATGACGGAGAGAGAGTTCTTGCCTTGTGCAACAGACGTCCTCACAGAGGTATCTGTTGAAGCACCAGCTCCCGGCCTGGATGTGGTTGGTGATATCGTCCCTTCGTCGTCGAAAGGGCGCCTGCTGTCCACAGAGACTGGGGACAGGTTGTCTCTGCTGTTCAGACGGGAGCGGTGACTGTTCAAAGCAGCACGTCGCTTCTTGCTGATGGGATCATCAATCGACATGGATGCGTCAAGAAGAGCATCCTCGATTGTCCTTGGAGTCCCCGGCTCCGGCTGAATAACTTGCGCTGGGTACCGGAGGGGTTCTTCATCAAATAAGATGGTCTGGGGGGTGATGCCAAGTGACCGAAGCGGAATGATACCATTAATGACTCCCTGGTTTGACGTGTCTTGAGCTGCTGAATCTCTCGTCTTCATCTGGCTCAGGCGCCAGATAAACTCCCTAAGTGCCAGAAGCTTGGGCTCGTCTTCTTGAGACAGACCCAGATTTCGCAACTTTTTCAGCCAGACATCGTCTTCCTTGTTCTTCGATGCCTGCTCAAAGATTTGGCTTGGCCCCAGCACACTGTCACGACCCTTCCTGAATGATGTCCAGAAGTCGCCCTTCTCGGTCTTGGAAGCCCACATCAGAGCATGGTCAAAAACAGATCGTGATAGCGGCTTCTGGAGCGATTCCAGAATATCCAACTCTGAAAAGTCTGGTGTGCGACCTGGTTTAAGATAGGGCGCTAACTTTGGAAGCACTTGAACCCTGAGGTACGCGGGGCTTAGAAATTTCTTGCCAGAAGCAATGAACTCGACAGCGGCCTCACGGATCCATATGTTAGGGTGGACTGTGAACCGCGCGATGTCACTTATAAGATCGGTGTAGGCATGCTTGCTGAGGAGACCCAGGTACCCTAGTTCCGCAAGGGAACGCAGTGCCCCCTGAACAACATACTCTTCCGGATCCGTAACTGCCTGCACCATAAGAGGCAAAATAAACTTCTCCAAAGTACTGCTACCGAGAAAAGCCGCAATGCCCACGATGGCATCGAAGAAGGCGCATTTTAGCATCCAATCTCGATCATTGAGATAGGTGTTTAGATGAGCAAGGATGATATCGTTGGCTTGAGCAACACCAAAGAAGATACACAACTCTGGCACTGAAGTGAGGAACGCGCGTCGTACAAATGGGTCCGAATCCTCGATCAACGCCTTGGTGTGGGTTTCAAACAGGCCCGCCAGCTCTCTGCGGGCATTGTCGTAGAGCCCATCAAAGGCCGTGTCTGGTTCCGTCCCGGGCTCAACCTCGGGGTCTGTTATCGTGGTAGATCCATCACCCCGCAGGGTGGCGGCCATAATTAGAAAGCGGTCTGCAATCTTGGCCAGTTTACCCAAAGCCGAGGCATATGTTGCTCGGACGGCCGAACTCGATGAGCGCTGTGTTCCAAGCAAGACAACTTGCACCCTAGGCATGATATACTCGAGGAATATCTGCGCGTTCACAGGTGTGATGACTGTCACCATGTTGAGCAGCTGCGTAATCGTTCTGATAGCAGCAATAACCACGATCTCGGACTTGTCAGCGAGTAACGCCACCAGGTATGGCAGGACGCGATCCAATTTTGCTTCGTCGGTCAGCCGCTCGGAAAAGGCGAGAAGTATATCGCAGGCCTTCACTTTCGAGTTTGCACGTGCTGTGTTTCGGAGAGAGGAGACGATCAACGTCAGAAATATGAGTGTGCCGTCGTCTGCCAACGGCTGCTTGTCGCTTGAAACAAAATGCTCGTTATTCGGGATGTTAAGTCGAACTGGAAAATGTCCCAGCCCCAGTCTGGGGGCCACCGGCCGTTCCTCAACGTGCGTGTCATTATTGTGATACCCCAGAAAGTATGAGATCTTGTCGAAGTCCGACCAGACACGCTCGATTCTCTCATCAGCTTGGCCGACGTTCTTTCCGGGATCTGAAGAGGAGTGACCAGGAGAGAGATCGGTAATCACCTCCATGTACTGGTGTAGGAAGCTATAAAAGTACGCCGGAAATACCTTGCCCTTCCAAAAGTCAAGGTACTGTTCAGCTGAGTATCTTTTTTGCGGATCTAGTTGAATCATGTGGGCCACCATTTCCCTCAAGTCCTTGTCCGGGATGCGGCTCAAATAGGATATCCCGGGGTCATACTCCCCTTTTCGGTATTTGTAAAGCTGACTCAGGCTGAATATAGGTGCCTCAAGGAAGAGCTCTGCGATGACACAGCCTACACTGAAAACGTCCATCGCCCATGTCACCTTCGCATTTGGATCTATTTCCTCCCCTGACGGCACAAAGCGCTCGGGCGCAAGGTAACACGTTCTGCGGCCGGATGTATCGAAGAAATAGGAGAAGTCGGCCGGGTTGTCCTCGGGCAGCATAACTGGCTTGAAGGAAGACGAAAAGTCGGAGAGGTACAGCCAGTTCCAGGATGTCACTAGTGTATTTTCCGTCTTGATATCCCCATGATAAATGTCCTTGTCATGACAATCACGCACAGCGCAAAGCAGTTGGAAAGCCAACCATCTCTTCTCGATGTCTTCCAGAAACGGCCTTGTGCTCAGACGGTCATATAGTGAGTTGTAAAAGAACTGACGAATTAAATATCCATTCGTTTCGGTCTCGATCGCTCGTTGATATGGGAGGGCATTTGGTACATCGGCCAGCGCTTTTCTTACCCCTAGAGACAGGACATCAGCAACAGGACGGTTGGGTTCGGACGGAAAGGTCGCGTACGAAGAACTTGTTCTTTGTATTTCTCGAGGGACATAGGATATGGCTTAATGAGGACTTTGACCAATACGACGCCATCGTGGTGTCTTGCGCGAATGCTTTTCATAAACCGGGCGGTGCCAATGCTTTTTTCGTAAACCAAGTCGGCAAGCTCAGGAACGTCTATGCCGGCAGCCCCAGCTGGGGGTGCTGCAAGAGAAAAGCCTTGGCCCATAGCAGCAAGATATCAACAGTCAGGCGCTCAAAATAACTGGCTACCTAGGTTTCAAGGTCGGGAGAGTGCGGCGCATTTTGGGGAACCAGCAAGAGGAACGGCTCGCGGCGCTCGTAGTTGCGAAAGGGTTGGCGACAGTGTGGGGTTTTAGGTGACTGTGCGTGGCCGGGCACGATTGGTAGATAGTAAAGGCGTTCAAAATCGGTCTCCTCCGTTTCGAGATACTGGGCAGAATGTGTAAGAGATGGAACTACCGTGTCGGCTTTATAATGCACGAGGGAGGAGCTTTTGGTCAGTCGGCGTTGGAGCCTACAGTACGTACACAGGTGATGGGCCAATCGGTATGTGCCGATAAGATAACGATTAGCTTCTAAGCCTCTTCGTCAAATGAAGTCACTGTGGACCTTTGAGCTTCAGGCCAACTCTTCATCCCCGCCTGTCGCCCCACAACCCCCCCCCCCCCGTTTGATGCATATAAGTGACAACAACTTGTAAATCCCCCTCTAGACAGCCCTAAAAATCATGAGGAAGTTTCTCGAGAATGGTCTTGCAAGAGTAATCACTTGCTCCGTGAATTGACAGTTCAATTCCTCGAGTGTAGGATACGATTGCTTGACGGCACAGTCTCAGTAGTTAAAGGTAGAGAGGATCACAGCTGATGGCTCTAAGTAACAGTTTTGTATTTAAAATAAGTACCGGCAGAATATCTTGATGCTATGATAGCAAATAAGAACGAGGAATTCGAACCGGTCATCATGAAGATACTCCCCTGAACATCATGACAAACTAAACACTCCCTATTCACCCCAACTACCCCGCAAACACCATCATCAACATGGGGTATATACCAAAAACTAACATGTTTGTGGGTGCAACATGTACAAGGGAAGCGAGTCGGGGATTATGACCGCTTGGGTCGAGAAGGGAATGCAGATAACCATGTCGTAACCGAACTCCGTGGCCAATGCCAGCACTAAAGAGACACTCATCGAGACATTATTCGGAATTTAGATCGAGTGCTGGAATCATAACCGCAAGCTATTAATTAAGACCCAGTCGTCGTCGTTAGTGGGTGACTGCTTGATCCCGTTTCTGTGGAGCCGTCACCCTCAATTGTCCGTCTCCAATGCTCTGGTAGGCAAACACACACGAGGGGGAACGCCTTGATTTCACCGTTCGCTGAAGAAGTCGACGCCACTCTGCCAGATGTGTTTGAGACCCCGCTGTCTCGCTGGGCATTCCTGCGAGCCTCCCACTCCTCTGCCGTTTCATCCAGCAAGATACCCGTCGCCCACCCATCGTCCCAGATGCCCACAACCTTGAGCATATGCCCGCGGTCCAGTGTGAACTCGTCGGGAGCACGCGGCTGATACGCCCACAGCACCGCTACTCGGTCGCCAGGATGAATTTCGTCTTGTGAATAGTAGTCTCTGAAAAAGGGCAGCTGTTCCGACTGCTGGCTAGCCAAGCCTTGAGGAGAGGACATCCCGCCACTAGTCGGGGAATGTGGATCATCACTATTCAGCACCGAGCTGCTGGAGAGCGAACCATTCCTCCTAAGAGCAGTGGGCGGAGGTCTAAGGACCCCAATGCCAGTGCCGCGGTCCGATTCTGGGCTGGACCCAAACCCGTCTGAAGAGGAGTGATCATCGCCTCTCCTTCTGTCACTCCTCCTACTATAGCCGGCAGATGTGGCTGTGGCAATATCCCGGCTAACGTGGTGTGACGGTGCGTCGCCCGAATGTCCCTCCAGCGCCGACATCCGGGCTATTCTACCACCCGGTAGAGCTTCGAAGCCTGCCGGCACTCCTGGCTGTCCCGGTGTTCCTGGCTGGGCCATTTGAACCACTGTTGGCCCTTTCCTCGCAGGAGATGGCTGGTTGAAGACACTTCCGTTCTGGCTTCCCTGCCTTTGCCTACGTCGCCGCCAGCATAAAAAGATTCCCAGTGCCAACAACGCAGCGCCGCCAATCGATCCAATCACAATTCCAGCAATTGATCCCCCTCCTAACCCGCTTTTCCCAGAGTCGTTTTGTTCATTCGTGGGCGGGGGCAGTGCTGTATTGGTGGGAAGCACAAAGGTAGGCGTGATCGTCGGTAGAACAACGCCAGCACACCTCGACTCGGCATTCGAGTTGTAGCAGCAACTATCAGTCGAGTTGATACCGCCCTTGGCACAATACCAACACAGGCCAATGGTGCTGCTACCATACCCGCAGTTCTCGGGCTCATTGGCGATGCCTTGAATGCAAGAGCGTCCGGAAAGTGCGTTGTCGGGCGATGAACAGTCCGTAAAATCAGCCCTGATCTGTTCCTTTGCGTTCCTTCCCGGATTGGGGCAGAGTGTGCTGTCACTGACAATATACGTCTCAGCCTCGGCAAATTGTGACTGGCCAAAGTGTCAGTACTACTCCACAATGTCTACACTAAAAAGAACAGGAGGGACAGGGGGCATTCCATACGCATGTTTCTGCGCAAACAGGCCGCGAATCTTCGGGGGCGAGAGTGCAATCCGCTATCGATTCCTGGACGATAGTATTACATATTACAGTAGTCGTGAAGCGCGCGTACAGCTCCGTGGTATTGGTGAGGTCAAAATCCCCGCAACCGAGTAGGGCTTGGTATCTAGGAACAGTCAGAAGTCGGAGCCTCGGCAACATGACACGGCACAGACTTACTTTTCTTGGACATAGTCCGATTGAACAAAAGTCAATAAGCGTTGATCGAAAGTCTCGATGTTGGAAACGAATGATAAGAAACGACTGTGGACAGCATGTTAGTCCATCTTTGTTGTGAGACCCACTGGAATGTGTGTTTGATATTCTATGTGAGACAAGCGGCTTACAAGATCCCATTGAGACGACTATTGGAAGTCGTGATGGAAGCTGACTGCCAGGCTGGACAGGCTTTGGATCCTTGCAATGATATGCAGGCGGCCATGGCGGTTGGTGATGTTGATAATAAAGAAAGAAGCACAGTCTTGGTGCTTGGTAAAGATTGCCCTTGCCTTCTCCGGGCTGGCTGTCCGCTCATTGGGATCTCTTGTTCTCCCCCTCTGTAGTGCCCAGTTGGCCTGTCGGCGGACGCGTCCCTGGTGATATCGCAGTAGTCTTCGAGTTGTGGTGTCACCGTTGCGAAGATGTCATGGTTGTCTTGGGGTGCTATCATGGCTCATAGTCTTCGGGTGTGTGGTTCCAGCGAGTCGGGAGCGGCGAACCTTGTTTGGCGTGGGCGTATTATTAACGGCCTAATTTGTTGTTCAATGGAGTGATATTGCGCGTGCTAAGTCCCTAACCAAAAATTACCCTGTGGCGTTGAGGTCGTTGACAACGGACACCCCCAGGGAGGGTTGACAATAGACAGCAAACTGGACGAGTTGTTTTTGTTGTGAGAGGCAACTGGGCCTGGTCCCCGCATATATGCGAGTGAGCGGCAACTGGGCGGAGGTCGGTGGCCAGCAGCGCGACCAGCGGGTCACTCTTGTCGGTCAAGGTGTGGTAGTGCCGTGGTTGCAGCAGGAGGTCAGAGACAATTGGCAGAAAAGGGTGGCAGTCGAGATGGTGGTGGTTGGACAGCCGACTGACGCGATGATCGCTGCAGGTTGCAGGAACAGAAGGCCCAAGATCCAGTCCGTGGTGCAGGAAGGAAGTAGCTGGCGGACCCGACGACAGCGCAGAGGCTGAGATGGGTTGGACGGGGCAGGAAAAGAGCGGCACAAACGAGCGAACGAAACAAAAGTCTATTTCTGAGGGTGTGAAGACCGCCGGAGGTCACTAGTACAAGTGGCATGCCCCAAGAGAACAAAAGGAAGAGAACGATGAGAGAGACGGAGAATTGATGGTGGATTTGGAAGTCAGCGAGGAAGCCTGTGGATTGGTCAGAGACCCACCGCCAATTTCGCTTGAAATTAAGGTATCTGTGTACCGCTTGCCTCATCAGGCTTAGAGCTACCTTAATGCAGGGGTTTTTGCAACTAAACCCTGTCCTTTTTGAAGTTGTGGTGCTTCAAGCCATTCTACAGGACGCCTTGAATCAACAACATCCAGACACACGAAGCCTCTTAGTGGTGTTTGGAGATCTAGTAGACTCAAATCACGAAGTTGAAAGACACGAGCCCTTACAGATACTGGCTGAACAGATAAGGTTAGAAGAGCCCACCCCCGGCTGCGGAGTATCGCGATAGTATTATAGGCAGGCTATGGAGGCTATTGAAATTCTTATGCTGCTTGTGCGGTCAAGCGGTAAGATGAACTTTGCTTCCAACAGCTTCGTATAAGCGAAGAGGATTTAACAAACTGCAAAATGAACTGCAAAAAATTGGTTGGTGACAAACCGTAAGCGGTGCACAGAGCTCCTCCTGTCATCTGAATTCAGTTTGTCGTGTTGCCATGTGTAGGTTAGCTAGAGCTCCAAACTACTGTCGGTTTGGCACTTGCTCTGCTGAAGACCGTGTTGCGCACAGATAGTGGCTGAGCACGAGGCTGCAAAAAGAAAAATTGTCCGAAAGGTTGTTTCTGACCCACCATGGCATTGAGGCACTTGCTTGTGATCGACTCCATGCCCAACACCATGTTCCTGCGGACATATGGAAAGAAACAATCAGAGCTGTGTTCGTCAAAGCATTCCACCAACAGCTGACATGGAAATAGCTTACAAGTCTTCTCAGGGACTGCCTTGCTGTGCAACTGCAATCAACTAAAGCTGCCCCTCACTTTCGAGGATGAGCTTGACGGGATGATGGGTTGGGAGACTTTTTGATGTGGGGTCCCGGACCCGCGGCCGAGCTAGCACGAAATAATAGTGGGGCAATCCCATGGTTTCAGAGTCGGTCTCGCCTCATTGGTTGCCGGGAGTTGCTGAGACAGTTTATGTGGACGTCCCCCACGATATCAATCCGACGGCTGTTTTTTGTATCGCTGTCCTCTACAGCTTCAGCTTTCACCAATTAGAAGTATCCTTTGCTGCCTTTCACATCATCGACCATGTCATCCACAGGCTCAATTCCGATCTTCACAGGATATCTTTGCCGTGCCATATCCTTCTGCAAGTGCGGGATGTTGCCAGTCAAGCCAGAAATCTCAAAGACCCGACTGCACGAATAATCTAAATAAGCGCCCTAACTACCGGACGGAAGAATCGACTGGACGACGGTGCGCGGTGCATCGGAATGTGTTTCTTGCCGCCTATTCTTGGAACCAGGAATTTATTTCAGGCCATTGGACAGCCGCCAGACGATACCACACGACTCGGAACCTCTGCGTAACTGAGCGTAACCAGACTTGGCTTGACTTCGGTATGGGGCGGGTGAGCTAGCCATCTACGTCTTGTTTCTATCCCGACTGCCGGAATCTCTCTTCTTTTCTCCATCTTCGTTCAGCATCATACCGCTCAGGCCCTCCTGCGATGATGCGACAGCCATCTGCGATCTATCCAATGAATGCCACGGCAGGTACCGATGTCTACCAAACAAGTTCCACCTTCCACCTCAGGTTTCATCCCGCATTCTATACTAGTCTGAACAGGGAGTAGCTCTTTTTTCGTTCGCTGATTCTTCTTTTGCGAATACCTAATGCTCAACAATTAGAGGCAACATCGCTGCTTGGCGCTATCTCTTCTCGCCAACATCAGTCGGACACACCGACCATAAACTTATCTAATGATTTCCAGGACATCGATCACTTTAAAAGCATGGGTGTCTGAACAGATCGTTCATGCGAGCACTCACAAAACGCTGGACCCTCCCCCTTTTCTTACACTCAGCATCTAGATTGGGCGAAGCGAGGTATGGATGGTTCAACGTAACCCAACCCAAACACGACTGTTTCTCAATGCATGACGAGCATACCGTCAGGCGAGCAAGCGAATGTGTCGTTTTGCACATCGTTTCCCCAGAACCACATTCAACTACATACATACCTGCCTTGCAGAGACCACTAGACAGGTATTAGGCGGACAATTATTCTCAGCTTCCCCCGTATCCTGGCACATTGGAGGGAAGTTCGTGAGATAAACGATGTTCAAATGCCGCAACTATTTGTCTGGGGCCCCTGATTAGCTCCGGTAGTTGTTTCGAGCTCCACCTTCAAGCATATAACATCCCAGAGAGGCACTGAGTAACCGACCAGAGTTGACCCAACTAACAGGGAGCCTGGATACTCGGTGGCTATTGTCGTAATCTCGATTTTCTTGCTTGCCAGGTCTAATCGATGTATCAAGAGGTAAAAATAACGTAGACTGGGGAAGATATTCTCTGCCAGTTGCATGGAACAGGACAGCCACACTACCATGGCATAATAACTTGACATTTGCCAAAATACCCCTTGCTCGTATCAATTCACGCCACTTGCTGTCAGAGTACACATAACAACTCGTAGAAGAAACTGGTATCAGTATCAAGCAGATGGTTGGCTATGTAGTAGCACGCTAGGTCATTGTTGCTCTCTTTTCTGACCTAGCCCCATATCTACCACTCGAAAAACTCATGAATTTCAGAATACTCAAAATCTCCATCATAGGCAGATAATCTCATACATCACACGATCATTCAGGAACCAGAAAAGAGTTGAAGACAAAAAAGGTCCCAGTTTTTTATTATTTTTAATTATTAATATTATTATTTTCTTTTGAAAAGCTGCGATCACTATCTACATCTCACTTACTTACCTACCTTACCTGCCTCTTAATTCCCTCGCTTTTCCGCTTCAATTATCCAGTCTAGCCAGATATACGCTTACCCCCTCCCACAAACACACTTCTCTCCCCACCTTCCCTTTTTAGAGGTAGTAATAACAACCAATTCAACTCCAGTTATACCCACAACTCCTAACCCTCTCCCTTCGGAGCTTCATGCTCCTCCTCCCGCACCCAGGTTCTGCCGCCGTCAGCCGAGACCATCTCGACTTTTTGAAAAGTGGTGAAACTGTCTTGGTCGGTATGCTTGATGGTTTAGGACTTGTATTTCAGGAGGGGGGGGGTAGACGAGGAGGAGGAGGCGACAGACGAGACGATGTAAGGGCGGCGGGGGTAGTAAGTGCGGTTCTTGGGGGATGTGAATTTGGTGTTAGAGCTGATGCGGACTATTTTTGAGTGATTTAAAGGGGGTTGTTGTTGGGGTATTCCGAAAAGGTTTGGGGAGTATAACTTACCTTTTGTAGGTTGGGGAGGTGGTGAAAAGAGGGGGAAAAAAGCTGTGTTTTGGTTGGCAAGGTGGTAGGAAGGAAGATTGTTGAAAGATGTGTTTGTTGTAGTGACGATGATGGAGGGACAAAAGTTAACTTTGATGGGGGTAAAAGACGAGGGGTTATATACAGATTTGAGGGCCAGGGAAGAATAAGGGACTGTTTGGGGAGAACAAGAGGTTGGCAAAGGAAATGTATTAGAGTGTAGGTAGGTAAAATAATGGCTTTGTTTCCAGCTAGTAGTCGTCGGATTCTTTGTTGTGGCCAAAGGTAGAACGATGACAAAGATGACGAAGATGACGCCATGCTCAAGAATGACATTGTGTTTGACTAGCAAGAGGTAAGACCAGTCTTCTCCAGCATGGAGCTCTTTGTTGTAATCGAGACTATGCTATCCACAGAAATCCTGATCATAAAGGTGGTTATGATATGATAGATGCATTCCTGTGTCACGTTAAAAGGGGGGGGCGGCTATGAAGTGAGCTTGGGTGACAAACATTACCCGCTGCTGCTTTTCTCGAAGTTTAACCCTGTTGGAATCTATCAGACTCTTCACAAGCAGTTATTGTATAAACTAAGTATGCAAGAGCAAAGACGGTCCCACATTCTGCTTTTCTAGGTTTAAGAACTCCATAGTATTATACACTACTATACAAAACGCCCAATACCGCAAACTCCAAGTTCCTTGCTTTTCTATGTTGACTTGCGGACCCCCTCAATATATTTGATCCCCAAATAACTGAAACGCAAGCTTGACCAAAAGGAAAGTTATAGATTACCCAATTATCCCTCCTTACCCTGATTGCTCTTCGACCCATGATCCTCCTCACCAGTCTCACCGTACATCTCGCGCTAAACACACAAAGGTAAATGAATCAGCAAATCACATTCGTCTCTCAAATCTCATGAAAAGTCTCAGTGCGGATGATGGTACCGATCCTCCTCCTCCGCCTCACTACCCTCACTGATTGCCCTCATGCCACCACCAGCAACCTGCGTATAGCCATACACCAAATCCGGCCCCAACACCTCCGGGGCCGGCAGCAGCGGCGGGTACTCTCTGGGCGGCGGGGCAGGAGGCAGCGGGGGCAATGGCCGGTCCATTCTCAAAATCTCATCATAAGGGGACAAAGGAGCAACGCCAAACTCATGGGAATGAAAGCATACCATTGCCCTCGCCATCCAGGCTAAGTCCTCCTCCCTCGTCGCCGACGATAATCCATCCAGCTCGTGCACCCCAGACGGCGCAGCCTTGTCGTCAGTAGCAGCAGGCGAGTAGAGTGATCTGACACTCTTCATACTTCTCGCGCTGCTGCTGCCAAGTCCCGGCCCTGCCTTGCTACTGCTGCTCGGTCTTGCAGTCATGCTGGGCCTCCCCATACTCGGCAGCGACTTGGTGCTGTGACTCTCCCTCTTGATCATCGAATACCTCGACCCCGTCCACACACTGTGACTCCCCTCATCCACGCTAGATGCCGTCTTCCCATACGCATATGAGCTCCTCTTCTCAAAATCCGCCGCTGCCACTGCCGCCGCGACAGCGGATTTGCTCGGCCCATAATCCGAGCAGGAATAATGACCTGGTGCCGATGATCCATCCGGAATGTGGAACCTCTTGTCAAACCGCGAGATGGCATAAGTGTAGACCACCACCAACTCGATCCCAAAGTTGAAGCAGTAGTAAGCCGCCTTGCCATGGTACCACGCCGGATTGTCAATCGGTCTGGGGAAATACGCGATGACCGCTCGGAAAATTGCCCCCGCCGCCAGCAACAACGCAGTGAACGTCAAAAGCGCAAACTTGGTGCTGAAATGTCCCTCTCCGAATTTGTCAATCTTTGTTCGTCTCGGCACGACCGCTGCCAGGGTGACTAGGGGTATAGGCAGAAACGCAAAAATGGCCAGGTAAGTCGCACAGAACAACTGAATGTCCCGATCAATCGCCCTCGCTTTCGGATCCCGAGTGAAGAAGCTCTGCACCGTCACTGTGATAACCATGATCAAAAGTACAACCACGCTGCCAAACAGACCCCTAAACAGCCACGTAATCCCCTTACTCCAGCCGAAAAAGGGGTGATACGCCCTGATGATTCTCTGTGCGAAGATCATGTTGGTGATGAACAAGATCAATACACCCGCGGCGGTGAAGATTTGGGAGGCAATCGCAACGTTGACGTCTCTTGGCCGGGAAGCCCAGACTATTCTCATGGATAGCGCCACAATACGCGCCATACAGAAACCAAACAGCAGGACCGAAAAGAAGAATTTGTAGGAGCGACGACGGTTCCGCTGGAAGATGGTCATGTTCGTCGCAGCGCCGGCCACGAAGAGGGCGAGGAAAATTGCGCAAATGGGTATGTCAGGTATGATGCCGGGGACACCGCCCGAGGCGGCGGTTGTGGGTGGGAAGGGGCCATTTCCTGCGATTCGGGTCTAGAATAGAGAGGTAAGTTCACTGATGGAGGTATGATTCAGACAGGGGGTGTTTTACCGTTCCCGCACCTGAAGCTGCTGGTGCCGCAGGAGTTGACGATGGTGCCGTCGGCGCAGCGTAAGTCGAGTTGGACATTCCTGCCCTCCTCCGTCACTCGAGAAGCAGGTATTGTCAAGTAAAGAAACAGTCAGAAACGACAGGACACAAAGAATAGACTCAGCAACCAAAAAGACTCAGGACTCGCCAAGCTCTCTCCTAGTATATATCAATATGTCAGATACGATCCCAAGAGACATAGATAAACTAAGCAAGCCGCCAAGATGTGGAGAGAGAACAGGATAGGAGGATGGGAAGAGGTTGGGAGGATAGCACGGGGGTTCGGGTCGGTATACGGAAGTCAACTCACCGGGCGCCCACGCCTCGATCTCTCACCCGATATGCAGGTGACGTTCGCCCCCTCTCAGATGTAAGTGAAAGCAGCAACACGTCTACCCTTTCTTCCCTGCGCCCCCAAAATAGAACCTTCAGCACGAAAAGGAGCGGACCCTGCAGCTAGAAAACCAAAGACAAAGAGCGTAACAGAGCAGGAAGAAAATAAGAGGGCGGGAGACATGGCCAGCGCAGAAGGTGATGGGTATAAGAGGTAGGTAGTGCGGCCAATCTAGGTTGGCCCATTGCGTTGTTTATTGACATCTTTGTTGCTGTCCATTTCTGTTAGTGTTAATGAGACAAACCTTGTGTCGCGCGTTTTCTGGCAGCTGCTTTCGAAGTGTTCTGGCTTTGAACTCCTCTAGCGGATCAACTGTTTGTGGTATAGCTGACCCAGCGACAGTTTCCGAGAGAAAATGCCATGAGGCCTTTTCCTCTTTAGCGTTTAGACTGCCATTGCGGACGAGCCAATCTTTTGGTTCCATCTCAGCCGGTCTTAGCTCTGCTGGCGAAAAGGACCGCGACCTGTTTGCAGTTAGGGAGCTATTCAGGAAACGGCCGGGATTTGGTGATAACGACAGCCCAAAAGTGTAGCCGTATGCTTACAAATGAAGACGTTGGTGAGGTGTGACGATGGTGTAATGCGGCCCTGAGTTAGTGTTTGCGCGGCCCTCTTCTCGCATGGTGTTTTGGTGTTTTGTTATTGTTTGAGTTCGGACGGGTGGAGCTTTAGGCCACTGACGGGTATGAGAAAGACTCGGCCAGCGAGAGCTGCAGACGGCATTGGTGTTGGCTTGGACATCAGGTCGATCGCCCGTTAAGAAAAATAGCCGGGAAACCGGGATGGAACAGACCGCGACGCCGTTCCGTCAGAAAAGACACGGTGTACGTCTACCAAGAACCTTGATCTATGGTACACCCAACGCTCCTTCCAACACCTTTCCAGAACGAAGATATGCCTAGAATACGTTACTCAAGGCGTCTGCCGATCTTGCTGAAGCCCATTCCAATGTCGCTTAAGCCTTCGTCAATGTTTCGCATGCATATATCCATGATATTGAGGCATATGACGATCTTGTTGAGGCCCATACTGATACATTTTGAGGCCGTTGTCGGGGTTGTTGAGGCCTTTCTAGAGCCATTGCATGTGCCCCTATATGTTGGCTAGACATGTGAGAGATATTTACACGCCTGTCTCAGCTTAACAGACGCCTCGTTGAGATGCAAACAGGCTTTTTATGTTCGTTTCATTCCTATAAGTTCATGGGAGTTATGGTGCTTTGTTTTCTGTCCCTATACAAAACAAATGGTCAGCCACAATCTGTCAAGTCTCAAGAACATGACGGACTTACGATGTGGAATTAGGCCTCTTCATCTATATGGAATTCCTATCAACAGTCATCTGTCATCAGGCAGTTCTTGTCTTCCTTACCATTCAAAATAACATCACTCCATCGCATTTCATTGGCAAAATATCCTGAGACCCAGGGTTGAGAAGAAAATACCCATTCACTTGGCCAGCCTAGTCTAATCTCGTCTTTCTAAGTGCTGTAAACGAGATGTGAAGATGGATGCACCCATTCAAGTCCCTTCATTACCCGCAACCACCGGATATGGAACCAGAACAGGTGCTTGCCCTCCTCTTCGATCCGGAGACATGTGGAACCATCTTGTGGTTGATACATTGGGCTTTGTAGTCTGTCAGCCGTCTCCAAGTGATACTCGCTTTTCGCTCTCCGACCCCGACGGGTATTCTGACAAGTGAACCATGGAAATGTATCAACAGACGCTTTGCCTCCCTTATTAGTATGCTATCCATCACAGAAGGAACTGCGATGTCCCAAGTCTAGGCCAGCTGATCAGAGAAAGTAGTCCGGAGTCCCTGTGTGTCCTCATTAGTACGATTCGTCAAGACAAGCAAGGGGATTTCTTACGGCGAGACACCATAGGCTCACCGGCCCGAGGGCAGGGATCAAATTGCAAGCTGTAGAATGTCAGCAATCCTCCTCGCAAAGCTATGTCTCAAGAGGACGTACAATGTGTATTTCAAATGTTCATCAATCTCCATTATTGCGGCTTGGTTACCGCATCTGTAGCAGTAATTGGGCGCTGTGGTTAGGTTAGCAAACCAGACACCGCTAGAACGAGCCAGAAACAGTCCGCAACCTACCAGAGAAGATTGTGACAACATTTCGGTCTTGTGACCAGTTGTAGCCCTCCATCACAAGCTGATGCGCGCGAGCAATTAACGTCAAGCCATTGTTGTGGTTGAACGCCTCTGAGATGTCCTGGCCGAACGTATACCCGGCGCCACGGGGGGAAATACCCCAGCCGCAGCGGTCGTCGGGATCCGACCAAAGGAGATCACACATGGGGCCCTCATGGGGCACTTCTTGAATGCGGTCGAGAGCTCTGATGTTGTCGAGGGTGTCGATGCTGGGGGAAAGACCGCCATGCAAACAGAAGATCTGGTTGTCGATGAGGGCGGTAAGGGGGAGGTAATCGAAGAGATCGGTAAAGTACTTCCAGACGTTGGCATTACCGTACTTGCGGAGGCACTCGTCGTAGAAGCCGTAGACCTGTGTGATCTGGCGCGACTCGTGATTGCCTCGAAGAATGGTGATGCGTTTGGGGTATCGAATCTTGAGCGCAACGAGGAGGGTGACAGTCTCGACCGAGTAGTAACCTCTATCGACATAGTCTCCTGCACGATATCCAAATGCGTTAGAATCCCGACTACCATGCTTACCGGCTATGCCATAGCGAAAAGGGGATCGATAGTGCCATACCCATGAAGAGATAATTGGTGTCGGGGTTGGGACCGCCAATTTTGAACAGCTCCATCAAATCATGAAACTGGCCGTGGATGTCACCGCACACCGTGACCGGGCATTTCTATCCATCATAAACATAAGCCTTGATCGCCACAAATATTACGGCGGGAACCCTCAGGGAGTCAGTCGATCGGATATACATACGACAGGTTGTACGTTGTTTTCCTCCTGGAGAACTTCACGTGCCTAGACAAGCCAGACTGTCAGCGACTGTTTCTTCACCATGGTTGTTTGCCCGGCAGGATGTATCGAGATGTGCACGCGACCACAGCCTCCTTTGGCAGATGGTAGGTTGAAGGTCGGCAGCCAAGGCGGGGAGGGGGGGCATGGTCGGCACGGCGATAGAAAGGGGCAGCAGAGGCGGAGGGAGCAATCCAACGGACCTTTTCGCAAAGTCTTTGCACATCCGACTCGGCCAGCTGCTTGCAGGCCATCAAGCTCTCGATCCAGCCGTCCAGAGTAGGGACCGTGGTTTCCTGAACCTGGGCGACAGGCAGATCGGTGGGAACACGCCCGACATCCTCCATGGTCGTATCCATAATGGCAATTGCTCAGTAAATCTAAAAGTCTTTCGAAATGGTCGGCGGATGGTCGGCAGCAGAGTGTTGATGATGCTAATTGCAGTGTGAGTATGCTGGAGGCAGTGTGGTTCGTGAGAGAAGCAGCAACGCAATGACGTTAGGTTGGGAGTCCACAGGCGCGGCGCGGCTTGCTCTCTCCTCTCTGGGCTCAAAATTGGGCAGGTGGGCGGTGGCAAGTCGCAGCTGAGGGTTCAACAAAGCTCAGATGGCAGCGGAGGGCCGGCCAGGATGCGTCGCTCGCGCCGTCAATAACAAAACAAAGTGGGGTGGAATGCGAAGGGAGAGAGGGTATATCAAGGAGATGCGACAGGAGTGAAATATTTCGTTGTTTTGCGAAAGGAGAGGTGCTGGCGCCCTCGCTCTGTTGTGCTGTGTCTGAGTGGAAATTGCGGAGAGAGCGCTTGTCGACTCTGGGCTGCCACCAGCTGCAAGGCCCAACGCGGGTTGGAGGTGGGATGTTAGGTGCGTATTCCTGGATTGCCCCGCCTCCTTATTCCTGGCAAGGCGGTGAGTCGCCTGTCCAATCATTGGTGTTTGACAGGCCTCATTCAGCCTTGTCGATATCATCATATCTGTATTTGGCATTGAGACCCATTTCATTTCGCATTAATTCTACGTTATTCTTCCCTTACTACTACAACACATCAGCCCCTAACCATTAGGGACGCTACCTGTACGTCAGGAAGTGAACAAATGAAGCCCACAAGCTAAGATCATGATAAGCCCAAACCGACCGGCCCGTTGGAGCCGCTGTCAACTCCAGTCTTGACATTCTGCCCGACCAGATTGCGGAAGTCGAGGCCAACCTCAGAGAGCATGTCTGAATGCTCTTTAGCCCGTTCCATACATTGAACCCAAACCTCATCACCTTCCTCGGTACTGCTGAGCTGCCGAGCAAGGATTGCATTGAAGGCATCCACTTCCTCTTTGGCCCACTTGACACACGCACTCATCATGGGAGGCGGGAAGCACGCCTGGAAACAACTGACAGTGTTGCGTATGATGGTGAAATAGACAAACGAGATCTCCCAAATATAGAGATGCAAGTCGCCCTTGAAGATGCATTGCCTGTGTTTTGGTTAACTCTGTTATACAAACAATTATCCCCACATCAGATTCGACTCACCTAGACCGCTTCTGAATAATTTCACTGCGAGCCTCCAGGTACGCTTCCCTGGCGCGGTCCTCAAAGCCGAGCCGTGTCAACCAAGAAACACTCTGCTTGGTTTTCCGCTGATGATGATGTGTGGTCGTGAGCTCACGGGCGATCAAGGCTGCCAGCTTGGCACACCTTTCCTCGACTTTGAAGGTGATAAAGTCATGCGCGACGACGTTCTTACGTAGCCCCAGCGCCAAGCTCTTCAACTTCTCGATTCGGCTGACAGCCAGCTCAATCTGTTGGAGAGCAATGTTGATGTCAAGCTCATCCATCTCGCTCTCAACCCAGCGGAGATTCTGCTGTTTGCCATCCACTTCGATGAGCATGTCCTTGATATCTGAGAGAGTCTCGAGAAGCTCTGTCTTTTGCAGGAGGCCAGGATCGCGAGATGCAAAGTAGTTGATGGTCTCCTTGGCCTTGTTGGTGGCTTCTCTTTCAGACTGGAGGTTCCTGCGTAATTCTTCCACAGTCTTGCGAATGTTGAGAATCAACGTTCCCTTTTCAGGGTCCTCGGGCTTCTCAGTCCTGTAGATGAAAGACTCGTTGCCACCACCGCCACGAACCATGATGGCGTCGGCCAACTTATTCCTACCAGTGGACGAATCGCCTGTCCCAGCCATATCCACCACCTCCACGTCCAGCAAATGCGAACATCGGTCAGCCACCAGCTTCGTCATCGGGCCCCTACCATCAGGCCCCCCAGGCCCATCAGTCTTCCGTTTCTTGCGTGACGCAATGAGGAGATGGTCGTTCAGTAGAAAGATTTGCATAGACCGTCTAGACTTGTAGGTCGCATTATCGAGCTCTACCCACGGGCCTGCATTTTGAACAACATGACGACCAGGAACGTTTGGTAGAAACTTCTGCGAGCCCTCTACATTCTTGTAGAGTGCTTGCATCTGCGCGCTCCAAAGTGCCGTTCGGTCGGCTACAGAGCTGCGCCTGTCCCGCTTGCTGAGCCCTGAAGGAATATCGTTATTGAAGCTGACGGTTTCGGTATTGTTAGAAGCTGAACGAAGTGCTGTGGTATTGGTCTTCAGCTCTGACATGAGGTTCTTGAGAGTGCGCATTTCGCCCTTGAGCTTCTCGGCTTCCTTGCTGATCTTGATGAACTGTGTGCGGTTCTGGTAGACATTTTGCTGCAGATCAATCGAGGCGCGACTCTTCAGCTGGCGCAAAGCGATCTCATACTCGCGAATCTCGTCCTCGGTAGCTTCACTAAGGATCTCGGCGACGTACTGTTCGGCTACGAGATTGGGATCTCGGAGAGCTCTCACATCAACTTCGGGTGTGGTTTCGACCTTCCTACCACTCTCCCCTCCTCTAGAGGGCGGGGGTCGGCGATCTTGAGCCTGGGCTTGAACATACTGGTCGAGGTTGCTGAGAGCCGGCATCGGGTTGGCAGTTGGATCGAAATCGGTCGGGAGGTTGTTAAAGCGGGTAGAGTATCTCCGTTTGACAAGATCAGATGTCTTGTTTCGTCAAGAGGCTGGTCAGTCACGGAGCACACAGAACTGTTGTACCAAAGCGGCTGCGAACTCACCTTTCCACTGCTTTGCGGCGGGGGTCGGGGCCGGGCAGGCGGGGCCTCTTCCGCAATTGACCGGGTCCCGGACCTCTGAGAGCTCGCATCATTTTGCTGCAAGATTGGCCCAGAGATCTTGATGGGGGCTGCCTTGTTCTTCCTCTTTCCGCCGCTTCGCAGCGATATCTTGAGCCGATCTCGATCCTCAGACATGGTGGAGGATTGACACGACAACAGGAATGAAATCCAGCGAAACTGAAAGATAAAAGAAGTCCAGATATAATCAAAGAACTATGGTGTCCTGTTCAACAGAGACACGAGCTTGTGACAAGATAACATGCGTCGACCTTGGCTACAGGCGCGCAAGCTGTTTGTTGATGGCTTCACAATTCTGAACACTCGGATGCTCCCTCCAACCACCGCCAACGTTCCCCTGCGTTTCGAGGAGTGGAGTCTCCTCTCCATGATGCAGCCGCCTGGACCGTGCGCTCTACCTAGGCTAGCGTCATCGCCCCGCCTAGACTTTCTGGGTCTCGTGGACAGAGCTTGGCAGCGAAACTGGATCTCGGCCGGCAACGGGATGAAAAATTACCAGCGGCACTGCGAACCTTCAGCAGACTGCAGCTCAGCTCCCCCCATCTATCCAGCCATCCATTTCATACCACCACCCGATTTCCCCCCGCCCTGATCTTGGTTTGCAGTGGGATAGAACCGCCGCCCTTGACCAGAACCTCACCGGCTCATTTTTTACCACCAAATTCTACCCCTCACCACAAATAAGACCTCGTTGCAATGGAGTCAACAGCGACAAGACCTGCAGTCATTGCTGTAGCAGCGGTTGCTACTGGCCTTCTGGGTGCGTTCCAACCCACTTTAACCTCCAACGTCCCGTTTCTCCCTGCGCCAGGCCGCGAAAAAGCTAACTGCCCTGCTCACAGCTTATGCCGTGTACTTCGACTACCGCCGCCGCAGCAGCGCCGAGTTCAGGAGAGAATTGCGCCGTAACGACCGCCGCCAGGCCCGCAGCGCAAAGGACCAGGCCCTCGCTGATGCCGAAGCCCAGAAGCAAGCCATCTACCTTGCCGTGGACGAAGCCAAGGCCGAAGGCTTCCCCGACAACTCGGAGGAGAAGGAGGCCTACTTCCTCGAGCAGGTTCAGATTGGTGAGACCCTCGCTGCCGACCCCAACAAGGCTCTCGAAGCTGCTCTTGGCTTCTACAAGGCCCTCAAGGTCTACCCCACCCCCGGTGACCTGATCAACATTTACGATAAGACTGTCTCCAAGGTAAGATCGCCGGTTCTTCAGTCGTTGCCCAACTGCATACTGACCCTCGCGAAAGCCAATCCTCGACATCCTCGCCGAAATGATCGCCTACGACGGTGCGCTCAAGATCGGCACCTCCTACACTGCCGGCCCCCCCGGTGTCGACATGGCCGCTCTGATGCGCGAGATGGAGGAGATGGGCGTCAACCCAGCGGACATGGACTAAATAACAACCACTTTCGCCAACACAAAGACCACGATCTGGAATGACGATAATGAGCCCAACAACCGACAAGATGAGGACGACTGGACTAGGATATGAGAGAAGGCCTGTCGCACAGGAATGGAAAGGCAAAATTCAAGCAGCCAGACAAGAATTTTATGGAAGGACCTCGGCATATCGCAAACGAAGACCGAAACGGGGCGCACACCGCACAAGGAACGACACACTCCACTCGCTGACAACGAAAATGACAATTATTCTGCTCTTGATCTTTGTTATTTTCATCTAGGCACAGGGTGACAAATTCGATTTATCCCTTCTTTTGCTTAAGAAGGGAGTGTATAAAAGACGCTTGTACATATAGACAATATCATGGGATGGATGAGGTGCGCGGCCGGGAGGCGGGGGGAGAGGGGCAAAGTGGTTTCATGAAATGGGGTAGGGATGGTGAAACTGGGGGTTGGGGTGGCAACCAAGTGAAAAATAAAATAAAAAGGAAGAAGTGTTTGCTGCTGCGGGCTCCTGCTTATGATCGGTCTATAATGAGATTTGAACCGCCGCCACACACACCCAATGATGAACAAAAAATGAAAAAAAGTTAGAAAAAGCTGTCTTTGTGTGTGTTACTGTGATACAGAAGCATGTGACGCCAATGTATGGACATCCTGCGGTTCATAAGAAGATGAGGGAGCAGAGCTTGTTCTCCTGAAATCACCCCCTGATATCACTATAGTTGCTCTTGCTGAACACAAATGTATATTCAAATAGGTGATCAAAAAAGGTAATATTTTCCCCCTATCTAGTTCGAACCTCTACTCTGCACACACAAGATATTTCTGACAAATAACTAAGCAGCATCCTCCCTCGTATTTCAGATATGTAAATCAGAACGTTTTGACTTTTCCCATTTGCCCCATTCTCTATGCATACCAAGCCAGAATATACGGCCCCCCCAAACAAACAAACAAACAAACAACCAAACAAACAAACAACCAAATAAACAGCCCAAGATCTCACCGCCCCTTTTTTATATATATTCACATAGACCTTTTATGAAACCTCCACCGGTCTCCCCTTCCTATCAACCCTCTGATCCCTCGGATCAAACCCCCCTTTTCCCCACGTCGCCCACTCGGGCGTCTCCGGCCCCATATACTCTTCGGGAGTAAACTCCCCATCCGGCCCCCTCTCCTCCAGCAACTCAAAGAACCTCTCGTAATCAATCCTAGTATGCCACTTGCCCTCCTTGTAAAACCTGTCACTAGCCAGCAAGATACAGCAACTATGCGCGTGCTCGGCCGCGATCCCATAATTCAACCCCCTCTTCTTCAGCGCCTTCTCCAATGCCACCGCAAAGTCACATACTTCGTTGTAAAAGGGGACGTTTTGCATTGTTAACCCCGCGGAGGAAGAGGTCGAGGTGCCGCAGTAGGTGACTCCCTTGATCTCAACGAAGCAAGGGAGGCCCTTTTGGACGAGGTCGGCGTACCCCTCGACTTCGTCTTCGAGGTTGAAATTCTTGACGAGGGTGAGGCGGAAGACAGTGCGCTGTTGGAAACGGCGCTCGTGAAGTATGTCTAGGCAGCGGTTGAACCGCTCCCAGAAGTCACGGTGAAGAGGGCGGTCGATCCGGCGGAGGGATTCCTTGTTTGAGGCGTCGATGCTGACGTAGAGCTGGGTGACATGTTGAAGGGCGGCGAGCTGATCGGGATGCTGGGCGTTGCAGACTAAGAAGGAAGAGATACGCTCCTTGTGGAGCATACCGAGGAATTCGTTGATGTGGGGATAAAAAATGGGTTCGCCGACTAACGACAGGGCGCAGTGGCGGATGCGCATGGCTTCGGCGAAGCGCTCTGCCCTTACCCCGGGGACGCCGCGCATCATTTTGATCTTCTTGTAGTGGTTTTCCTTGACGCCGTTGAAGATGAGATCCGGGGGGTCAACGACCCAGCGCCAGGTGGTGCCAACTGGGTTGGTTCCATGACGCCAGCAAAAGACGCATTTGTTGGAGCATGAGAGGGAAGGGGTGGTTTCCATGCATTGATGAGAGTTAATACCGTAGAAGGAGTACTTGTAGCAAGAGCCACGGCCACGGAGGGCAGACTTCGTCCAGCGGCAGATCTTGACACCAGAGTGAGAGCCGACGATGGCGTAGCCTTGTTTGGTGAGGGAGCTGTATGTCGGCGAGTTCTTGGGCACCATTTCCCTGATGACAGTCGGCGCCGCGGCCTTCCTTTTTGGTTTGCCTTCGGTTGTGAAATCGACAGCAATTGGTGCTGATGACTTCTTCCCAGTGTTGCTACTCGCTGCCATGATACGGCCAATGTCTTCCACATCCTCCAGATCCCCTGAACTCTTAGACTTTCCATTTTTCTCGGCCCCCTCATCAAACAGCACCTCCCCATCATCCTCAATCTCCTCGTCGTCACTTTCAATCGGATCGCCAGAACCAGGAACACCCTCCCCTAACCCGCCATTCTGCTCAATCTGTCCCAACACATCCATTAACCCACTCTTCCACTCCGCCAGCCTCTCCTTCCCATCCCTCTTCCAGTCGCCCATCCCCAATGGATACGCCCTCTTCCTCCCACTAAGCTTTGCCATCCACTTATCTACCTCCTTCGCCTGGAAACAATACCCCTCCTCCTCCGTCGGCCACCCCTCTCTATCGCCAAACCCAAACACAGAATATCCCAAAATCGGCGCCAGCGGCGAAGTATCAATCCGGAAATCGTGGTGTGTCTCCCGGAGGTGCTCCAAGAAAGTATCGTTGATGCTGTCAATATTAAAACTCGGCAACAACACCAAATAGAAATAATCCACCTTCTCTCCTCCCCCTGCCTTTGGCGGACTGATAAAATACTCATCGTAGTCAACGTCTGAAAGATCTAGAACCTGCGGCGGTAAAAACGTCGTCTGCTCTCCCCTTGTCTTCGTCAAACTCTCCCCAAACTCCTCCGCAAACTGCTTCGCAATCTTCTCCGTACTCCCCGTCAAGCAAGAGTAAAAAACCAAAACCTGTATCTTCCTCGCTTCCACCCCCTCTTTCCTTACTCTCTTGTTCGCATCCCCTTTTATCCTCCTCGGGCCAGCAGCCTTTTTCTTCTCTGTTGACTTCGTTTCATCATCCCCAGAGGAAGACTCCGAACTAGAAACCGTCTTGACAACAACCTTTGCAAGCTGCTCTGTTGTCTTCTTCTTCTTCTCGTCGTTCAAAGCCTTTGGCAAAGCCACCAACTTCTCTTGTTGTCGGGAATCGGTGAAGCGTAGGTACATCCGCAAGAAGCCGAGGATGAAGAGGATGGAGAGGAGGATGGGGATGCGGTGCTCGTGCCATAGCTCTACTGCGTCTGAAGGGAATCAAATGGCAAATTAGCTACCTCGATTATGATAGGTAGCAAATGGGACGTGGGAAAACTCACAGTCTGTCACCTGCCCCATGATGGCGGGGCTCACCTCCCAATTGATGGGAAACGCCATTACGCTTGATTTGCTGCCGGCGCGATGCTGTACCACGTCTCCTTCACGAGTCGTGAGAGGGTCGGGTCCTGTATATGCAGGTCGGATGTGAAGCTCCTGCTCAGTTACTACGCAGCACTGGTTGTCGCAAAAAAAGATTTGGATGGGGTTGCTTGGTTGATTCCCACCCGCCGAGCCCTGCCAAAATCTGGTGCCCCGCACTAAAGGTCGGATTAAGCTTCCCTTATCGTTGGACCCCTGTATATGGGGGCCCTGCTAATAACCGCTGGGAGTGTCGCTGGACTGGTGATCCAATGGGAGCGCTGTAATTACAGGCGTGCATGTATCAAAGATCCAAACATATTCAGTAGGTATCTGGAATTTGTATCTATAGATGCCTTCTATACACTTTTCTAAGCTCTTAATACAAAAAAGACATGGATATCACATCCCCAACAAACATCCTCTCTTCCCCAACCTCACACATCCTCAAGACCTCTCCCCCGGAACAACCAAATCCTGCAACACATCCTCATCCTCATCCTCACTCTTCCGCCCATCATCCTGCCCATCATCCTGCCCATCATCCTGCGTTGCCAATGAAATCCCCGCCGAACTTGCCCCGTCATCCCTAACTTGCTCCTTAATCCCCTCATCCTTACTCCCAATAATCACATTCCCCGCCACAAGCATCGCCGCCCCAAGCCACCACAACGGCGGGAGCGCCTCGGAGAAAATTGCAAAGCCGAGAATTGCGGTGATGAAGAAGTTGCACGATGTGTTCATGATTGAGACTTGGGTGGTTGAGTCACCCTTTGCGAGGGCGGTTGTAAAGAGGGTCCACATCTAACACACAACAGGTTAGAGATGGGCTGTGAGGTGAAATGGAAGTTGTAGCCTTGTAGGGCTGACTGGATGCATGGATTTGCGCGCCATTGACGCAGGATGCAAGGGGAAAGGAGAGGGGTAATGCAACTATCAGGCCATATGCAATCGTTAAAGGGAAAAAGGGGACACTTACAATACCGTTGAAAACCAGATTCAAACCGAAGAAAGACTGTTACGTTAAGGTGTTAGATACGTTGAGCTTGACATTTGCTGAATGGTTAAACTTGCACCTCTCACACCAACCTCAACAACATTCTCAGCCTTCTCCAGCCCTAGTAGCTGTGCAATCCATATCGACAGCGTAGTCGTCAACTCAGTCGTAGTTCTGCATCGGTAACATGATCATAAGTTTGGGACATACACCCAGCAAAAGACGGTGTTCACTCACAACTTTGCAAAAACACCATTAAACGCAGCACACGCCCCACTAGCCAGCGCATAAACAATCCATTGGTTCCTCCTCGTCCAGCTCGCCGTTGACGACAGCAAGGCAGCCTCAACGGTGGTGGTGCCGTCCGGAAGGAGCGGGCGCTCCTCGTCTGATAGCTGGCTCATCTCACGCTCGTCCTTCTCATTGTCCACAGCCAGAACTTTCGACGGTGGGCCTCTCTTCTTGAGAGGAGTTGTAGTAGTAGTAATTGAAGAAGTCACAGCTGAGGTAGTAGTGGTGTTGTCTAAAAAGAGGGCGAGCTTGCGCTGCGTCTGTTGTCTTGTCGTTGGCATTGCTGAGTCGTGTGGGGACATGGGCTGCTGACAAGGGCCTCAAAGAGAAAGTGATCCCCGTATCAATGTGGGTAGCGGGGAGCGGATGGCCGGAGAAAGACTGCTTGGGAGAGCCGATTTGGGGACGCACAAAGTCCTCGGTTCCTGGGCAGAAACAATGGGGGGGGAATTTCCGGTTCCAGTTCGTACCGTTTCCAAGGATGCGGCTTGGCTGAGGCAGTTGTTCACACGAAAACGGGTTGTTGAACTGTTGCTGGCTGTGTAGTGGGACCACTGTCGGCTTGAAACTGGTGTCACAATCCCCAGTGATGCAATTTGAGGGTTTGAAACGGTGATAGATCAGATAAGAACTGCTTGGTCAATCCACAGTTGCATATGCGGTCGATGAAAGATCTCAAGAATCAAGAGCGTTCTTGGCACGAGTGCTGAATTGATGTTAACTTAGGCTCCTGTAGCGCTGCACGTGCTGCTACGAGACAAGGGTCCCACCGGGAGAGCACCCAGGAGCGAAAGCAATCGTGATGTGATGATTGCTTCGCTTGGCCTACTGTTTTCACTTTTGACATCCGATGACCTCCTTACCAGTTTTACAGGAAGTAATGCAATACTTAGGTACCTAATGAATATGTATGGCGTTGAATTCCATCACCTATCGGTCAAAGTGGTGGCTAAGGCACGGCTGCCGATTGGCTCCAATTCATTACCACCTATGAATGCTGCATCCGACCATTCAACATCTGGCCGAGACATACAAGAACGAAGGTAATGTGAACTAGGGGCCTTCTCGGTCCCAAGTCTTGATTACCTTAAGTCTCAGAGAGCTGGTGTATAGATAAGATCTCCGCTGATATGTAATCTCAAAGCAAACCGCATGCAAGAACCTCTAGCTTGGCCACGAAACGCCTATAAACCACCCATCCTATGCCCATGTGCCGTAAAATAAAAAAAGCCCAACGCCAGCTTGCCATTGCAAAAACCAAAATCCATGATGCAACGAAAACCCGGACCCTTCGATGACACGGGGGCTTATTTGTCGTCGTTGCGCTTCGCGCTGCAGCTCACGATCTTCACCTTGTCGGCGACGACCGTCCCTTGATTTCCGTCCATCTTGAAGGTGACGTTACGGATCAAGAAGGTCCAGACTTCATCGCAGAAACGGTATGTGTCGAGCGAGCCCTGTAACGTAAGAGAGAGTGTAACCTCGTTGTCAGCCTCGCATGTCCTCAAGACTTGCCATGAAAGGGCAGGCAGAGTATGAAAGGGTTTGTTGGTATACAAGGGTTACAGGTGGGTGTCTGTGCATATCATCCCTCGTGTCAACGATGTAAAAGGAGGGTAGTATTCACCTTAAAAGTCAGCCGAGACTTGACCTTCTCTTGGAGCGTCTCGGCAACAACACGATCGAACTGAGTAAGAACTTTCATGGCGAGCTGGGGTGCGATGCTTTCATCTCCGATCAGTTCGTCAAGGGCATCCGTCAGCGTCAAGCCGAGACTTCCGTGACGATACAAATCGTAAAAGGTAGACGCCGCCATCTTGTTTGTATCTGATGCCTAGCCTGTTTTTCTTGATACCGCAGGGTCCGATGGCGTGGCTGTTTGATGAATGGTTCGAAAGTTTGGGTGTTTAAATAGTTCTGGGGAAAGAGGGCTGAGGAAGTTGGAAGCAGGCGAAGCCAGCTGAGTCACGTGCCAAGAGACCCGCTTTTGTTCTTGAATGCAGCTGCTGCGGGCTTGGCGGTTGGCGGCACTGCGGATTGGCCTGTCTTGGGCGTCTGTGTTTGGGAAACCTGGAAGCAACGCAACGCAACAAGCCGATGAACGAACCGTCGAAGCTCTGGCAAGGGACCTGACGACCGCCTGCTTTTCAAACAACAAGCATTGATCACGAAATCTAATCACGGCGCAATCGGTAAATCAGCCAGGATGAGCTTAACGTACGGGGTTGCGGGGATAACAACTCTCCTGACTGTGGTGGGAGCTTGTGAGTTACCTGCATCAACAGCCAGCAGCGTGCATGGCAAGAGGGCCATCATGAAAAGCTTCCCTTTGCTAATCACCTTGGTTGCGCAGACATGCTATTTACCGGTAATGGTGAAGCATTCAATGTGCGATAACGTCCATCCATCCGTTCATCCCATCCGCTCCTTTCAGCGCAAGCTGCCACTACGCGATCTCGACAGCATGCTTATGACGAACCGCTCTTCTAGGTCGGCGCCTTCCTCGAATCCGTTTCTCCATACGCATGGGCAGACACAGGCATTGCCCTCTGTATCGGTCTTTCAGTAGTAGGAGCAGCATGGTATGGAAACACCCCATCATTCTGGGCAGATAAACAACATATTAACATGGCGATTTGAACTACAGGGGCATCTTCATCACGGGCTCCTCGATTCTCGGTGGTGGTGTCAAGGCTCCCCGAATCCGAACCAAGAACTTGATATCCATTATCTTCTGCGAGGTTGTTGCCATCTACGGCGTCATCATGGCTATCGTCTTCTCCGCCAAGCTTGCCCCTGTTGAGGGTGCGGATGTATATTCTGGCAGCACCTACTTCACGGGCTATGCGCTCTTCTGGGCTGGTCTGACTGTCGGCATGTGCAACCTTGTTTGCGGTGTTGCTGTTGGTATCAACGGTAGCGGTGCTGCTCTTGCTGATGCTGCTGATCCTACTCTGTATGTGCGCCCTGGGATTGACAACATGTTTGAAGATTAGGTACTGACACCATCTTCCACAGCTTCGTCAAGATCCTTGTCATCGAGATTTTCAGCTCTGTTCTGGGACTTTTCGGGCTCATTATCGGACTTCTCGTTGCCGGTAAGGCTGACGATTTCGGAATGCACTCCTAATCACTTTCGGTTTTGTCCTGTGGTTTTACTACCTTGTCTAACCTAACCATCATTACACGCATCATCAAGGATGACGAAACGGTGTATATTACACATTTTACGCAACACGCCACACATAGATGACGCCCAACCCCCAGAAGAAGAAACACACCCATAAGATTCAGACTGCTACAGAGCGAGCGTGTCTGTCTGTGTTGTAGTAAGCAAGCTTCATTTTTTTCATCACACCTGGCGTTTTTTTGGAAGAAATCAAGGCGGCAAATGGGAATTAAGGGGAACGGGTTGGTTGGTCTTATTGGCATTGATGATGGTCAGGCATATGTATTACTCGGGGGATGATAATGGGGGGTGTGTAGAAGTAAAGGTCGTTTTTTTTTCTAAAGTTATTGTACAAAAGAGAACAGAGTCAAAGAAGGCTGGCAGACATCCTAATCACCCCGTAGGACCAGTGACTGCTCCTGCTGCGGCCGACATCAAGTTGCTCCCTTCCACATCATGTGACACTAGTTGCCGACCGTCGCTCCTTCCTCCCACGGTACATATATACCAGGTCATCGCACCTTCTTTCACTGAACGAGACTCCCAATCTAAGCTCACCAATCCGCTTAGCGGTATTGGGAGTTGCGGGGCCGATTTTTCTTGTGAAAGACTGGTCTTTGCCAAACAAGATGGTCCCCGTTCAAGTCCGTAGTAAAACCCTCTCTTCTGAGGATTTTCGTAGCCGATTTCCTCCTCCGTTGGTCGACTAGTTGAGGAGTGAATTGGTGAGCTTTTTGACTTCTTTTTTTTCTTTCTGTTTTCTTGCTGTTTTTCCCCCTCATTCCATCAACTTAACCAATCAATCAAACCAATATGATAATTTATGCTACATAATTTTGTGAGTTCCTTTCTCATCAACAACACCTCCGACAAACAAGAACTGCCATTTTCACGCTAGATCGCTCCTCAGCTCCCCCACCAACAACGCCTCGACCCTCTCCCCCTTCTTCAACGCCTCTGGTCCGGCAGGCATACAAAGCAGCGCGTTCGCGCCCTCCATGCTTCCTACTTTGCTGCTTCTTTGCTCTCCCGTACTGGTGGCGAGTAGCCTGCCGTCTTTGGAGACGGTTACCACCGCCCGGTGGTACTCCGGGCGGGATTTATCCAGGGGGAAATCATGCCCCAGCACCACTGGCACCTTTGGAAGTCCTACCGGAGTGATACCAGCTAGTTGGTGGAGGGCAGGGAGAACAAACAGATAAAACGTCACGAGTGCGGAGGCGGGGTTGCCGGGGAGACCGAAAATAACCTTTTCGGTCTTGGTACCGTCGTTGTTCTTGACTGGGACGGTGGCAAAAGTGGTGGGTTTGCCTGGCTTCATGTTGACCCTGCCGAAATGGATCATCCCACCTAGGGAGCGCTCGATGGTGGGCTTGAGGAGGTCGAATTCGCCCATGGAGACACCGCCGGTGGTGAGGACTATGTCGGATTGGCGGAGGGCTTTGCGGAGGGTGGTTTCAAGGTGGTTGGTTTTATCGGAGACGATACCAATGTCCAAGGGGGTGAAGCCGAGCTGGGAGATGGCGGAGAGGAGGGTGGGACGGTTGCAGTCGCGGACTTCGCCGAGAGATAGCTCGCGGGGAAGGGAGGGGTCGACGATTTCGTCGCCGGTGGAGAGGATGGAGATTGTTGGGGGGGAATAGATTGTGATGGACTGGGTTCCGATGGAGGAGAGGAGGCCGATGGAGGCGGGGGAGAGGAGGGTGTTCGAGGGGAGGAGGAGGGTGTTGAGGGGGATGTCGGACCCGATTTCACGGATGTTGGCACCGGGTTTTACGATGTCGTCGGATAGAATCTCGACGGAGGATTCTTCTTCTATTTCTTGGCCGGTGGTTTGGTGGGTGGTTTTGGTGGTAGTGATTAGGACTGTGTCTTCTACCATCACGACGGAGTTGGCGCCGGGGGGTAGGGGCGCGCCGGTGGTGATGCGGGCGATTTGGCCTTCTTTTAAGGGGCTGAGGTTTGAGGAGGAAGTGGCGTGGGAGGTGGAGACTACGGGGTAGACTCCGCGGAGATGGCCCGAGGGAGGGACGACGACTGCGTAGCCGTCTACGATGCTGGCGCGGAAGGCTGGGACGGGAGCGGTGGCGTAAACATCTTGGGCCAGGACTTTGCCAACGAGATCGGGAGTGACTTTGGCGGTGGTGGTTGTGGGGGAGGGTATGCATTTGGCTATGAGGGAGAGGGCATCGTCGACGGAAAGCATTGGGTAGGGAGAGGAACGGTGTCTGCGGCTGGGGCCGAGAGAAGGGTCGTTAGATTTAGGGTTTTCGGAGGTGAGGCGAACAAGGTTGCCATGGTTGTGGCCATGGCTATGGCCGTGTGAATGTGTGTGCCTGTGGCAGTTGTGGCCATGGTCGTGATGGTGTGAGTGAGTGTGAGTATGAGCGTGAGTGTGAGCTTGCGCTTGAGCCTGTCCTTGGGAGCCTAATCCTGCTTCTTGTTCAAGTTTCTTCACGCCACCAGAATGGAGAGTTCGGGAATTGGCTCCAGCTGCCTGAAGACAAGCATGTGGTAGGGTCTTGATCACGGCTTGAAGGTTCTCCTTGGCGCCCTTAGGTGATCCTGGGAGAGTTATGATGACTGTGTTGTGTCTTACGCCCGCGACGGGGCGGGACATCATGGCAAAAGGGGTGATGGCCAAAGAGGCTGATAGCATTCCGTGAACGAGACCCGGAGCTTGCTTGTGAAGCAATGGTGAGACAGCTTCAGGAGTCCGGTCAGCCACTGCAAAGCCGGTACCGCCCGTGGTCACAACCAAGTTGATAACATCTTTGCCTGCGTCCACAGGTTCCGTCCAGAGAGTAATTTGACGTTGGATTTCTGCCGAGTCATCGCTCACGATTTGAGTCTCGGCAACCATCCATTGGTTGCCACCATCTTGTTCAAAGACGCTGCGTAGTGTAGCTTGCGCGGCATCGGTGGAGGGGTCCTTCGCAGCTGTCGTTGAGACAACCAAGATGGCTGCCCGCAAAGTGGGACATTGGGAAGACATGGGCGCAGTTGTCGGATCAAAAATCGAATTAGACATAGGAGCGGCAATGTCAAGTAGCAAAAAAAAGCAGAACCAAGAATAGATATATGATTATCTATCGGCGATATGTTCGAAGTGGGGGATAGAGGCACTTCCGCGGGGTCAAGACCACCATGGTGTAAAAGTGGGGCTGCTCCAAGGGCGACTGCTCTCAACAACATAGCACTTCTCTCCAATTCAGCTCATGACAATCATTTTGCCCACTAGCGGTCTTAACTTTATCAAAGCGGCCAATTCATCTTCTCCATGCCGGTTTGCCAGCGCCCTCACTGTGGTCGGCGGTTTGTCTTCAACAACCCAAACTGTGCCGCAAGTGCTGTGTATCTGGTACAGTAATTGGATGAGGTCGCAGGTGATGGCTTTGGCATTCGCAGTGTGGTCTCTTCAATGGCCTGCTGTCTCAGTTAACTGCTAGGTAATATTCATCCAACTCATCGATCCTAGTGAGCATTACATTTCTTTTTGACCTCGTCCCTCTTGATTGCTCTGATTTCCTAGATATTTCTTCATAACAAGGCATGGATACCGAAGGCAGGAATTCGAGTTCTGTCTCAGATTCTCTTTCTCACCGCAGTTTCTGCACCGTCCATGAGTCTGATCGCGACTCTGATCGCGACTCTGATCATAATTCCGATTCTGATTCTGAGTCTGGATGAATCGGCTTCTGTGTCCCTCGACGGTGTTGCCTTTGCATCAACCCGATACAGCCTGATAGCCTGACGAATGGATGGTAGCTACAGGCAAGCCCTTCGACACTTCTACAATTCAGGGTAACGCTAATTATCGCCCAACCAAGACATCAATGGCGAAGTATCCTCTCCTCAGCATTCAAGAAGGAGCGAGGTTGAAGGAGGAGTTTAAGCCATGCGATCCAGCTTGTGCTCACGATCAGCCTTATTTGAGAGGATCTGTCCCTGGATACCACGCAGAATGCTTCAGCTATGCAGGCAGCAGTCTTGACTACGACCTGCTCAGCGCCACTGCGTTCTCATTCGAACCGATGACGTCGTACGATCTGGAGCGAGAAAAGAGAATGACGCAGCTCTTGGCTACAAAAGTAGGCAATACCCGGCATCATCTGCCTCATGAGCTGTGTCTCATGATATCCGAGCTAGTGGTTCGGGAGCACACAATTGCTACAATACAAGTACTATATAATGCCCGTCGCCAATCATTCAACAATTTGGATATCTCACGAACCATCTGGGCACAGTATGTTGATATAAGGGGCTTCAAGTACGTTTACGAACTCTCTAACACTGGTGGGCGATGTTTTTGCAAAGTGTACGACCCAGAGGTAACCCCCGACGCCGGCGTCCTTTACATTTTGGAAAACCACCTAGGCATCCGGGACCTACTATTTCATAATCCTGGGAGCAAGCGGGCGAGTCTTTCGCCTGAACATCATGAATCGGGATTGTGGTGGCCGGGATTCTTCCAACGGGGGTTGCTCGCAGATGACCGCATAACCTTCATCCCACAAGAGCCTTTGCAACACGACTTGCCAGAAAGCAGACGACGCGTGCTCGTTATTTCCCGAGGTTTCATCTCTGAGATTTGAGATAATGGCGTTAGGTTGTGGCAGAAGGACAGAATGCAGCCGTTCGAGTTCAGGGTCTTCCGCTTCTTGGTCGTAAGAGACCGGGTAGCCGAGATTGCCGCTCATAGTAAATGCAACAAGTGATAATAATGTTTCGATGTGTTGATAGAGGAGCTACCTGATCGTCTTGCCTCTCGTTGAAGCAAGAGACACATGAATATATATATTGCCAGCTTCAGCCCAGACTCAACGACCTCAAGAGCTTCTCCCCTTGACGGCGCTTCAACTGTGCAGAGCCACCCGTCTCAGCCCAAACATCAATTCTAGTCCCCAACCCCACGTTTGCCCTGCCCCGCAAGGACTTGTACAGCATATGCACCCGAAAGCGAAGGCAAAGCGAAAGCAACAAGCAGTGACAACGGCCAAGCCAAAGTGACTGAAGAGGGCCCCAGATGTCTTCATTGCCCACTTACTTGCATATTGGGCACCTGTTAGCCAAAGTATAGCGGCTAAGTGATTTTGTTCAAACCAAGATAATATCCAACCACCAACGCCAACTCTGGCAGTATGCAAGTTTCCCTTGAACGATGACGCCTCCTGAGGGGGTTCATGCCACCATCTCATGCTCCTGAGTGATTCACTGACATCCAGTCCACCCACTCCCTCACTATCCCCGGCCGAGATGAATTGAATCTAATATCGAACAAGGAGAGCAAACAACAACTATTCGAATCCCTTTGGAGGCAGGTGGGGGAGATGCTGGTCGCCAGATCATGCTTGATGAACAGTGCTTGGTATAAAAGTGGCGCTGCCATTGGGTATTTCATCCTTGAATCCCATCCCGACGTCTTTGCCACCTGGCTAACAATGATCGTATTGTAGATGCTAGGGTAACAATTACTGGTCGTGCCTAGCGAAAAGGCGGGCATTTTTTATTATCATATTTGGAGTTTATTAATTGTCCCAGCCACCGTCACTAGCTTGTCTTGGACACTTGAAGCAAGGCTACACCTTGGCAAACCTTGACCGGTGGCTTGGATGAGGTGACAGGTTGTCTCTTGATGTTGGTCAGGATGGTTTTGACGGGTATTGAGTGTGATGAATTTGGCGATTGTGTGCTCGCAGTGGGCCTGGTCCTGGCCTAGGATTCTGAGTTCCTGGTAAACGATTGGGTCAGGTTGTAGATTGGCGTGTTGGTGCAGGATGAAGACTGCCGGTACGTCCTGGTCCTAGGGACATGGAATGGGAGGGTTCTGGCGCGGTGCTGGAAAGGCACGCCATGACCAAGCTGTCGAAACCCTATCCAATTGAGGAGCGCTTGGGCCACTGCAACGCTGGTGTTTTCATTCTTCGGACACTGTAGACTGGAACGCAGGCCTTAAAAGATAGTTGTCAGACCTTAAAATATAGGCGGTAACCGTAAAATAATAATCAGCATACCTTAATAGATAGTCAACATATTTCAATATGTAGTAGGTAGGCGTTGAAGAACAGTCGGTAGACCTCAAAAATGGTGAAATAGGCCTTAAACATAATCGGAATACGTCCTGGTGGATGTGAAAGCTCCCATGTGGAGCAGACAGGCTGCAGCGTGCAAGTCGAAATGAACTGCCTTAACAATGTCGATCGGGAAAAAGCTCAAGGGCAAGCTGCGGTTATTAGGTACACTGTGCTTACTTGGTTGAGATTCCTCCAATGACGGAATGCACAACATACTTTGATCCATTCCTTCCTTTCTCACCACCCAGACTTGATAGCCCAGCATCAACTAGGCGGTCAGTTTTAGCTTTGAATATTTCCTGTCTCCTCTTTCCCTCTTCTGAAAATCCTGCAATATCAAGACTTTTTGGCTTGGTGGAGCTGGACATTGTCATGTAGCGAGGAGCTTCAAATGAGACGGCAATAGGCAGATGGTTGGTGTGTCTATTCAGCCGAAATTTGAGTATATCTTTGTTCTTCATGTCACTTGAATTGATCTCAAAACTCCAAGCATCCCACAAATATTTTGTCTTGACTGAGGTTCCGCTTATACTCACCAGCCCGGCCGCCCTGGAAGACCGGAACGGAGCCGGCTGTCGTCCAACTTGACCCACTCCTCCGGCGCCTGTTCCGGACGCTACGGAGAACCCCTGCTGGCTCTCTGACCAAGGGTTAGGGTAAAGCTCAATCATCGCAACAATCTGATAAGCTTTTTTTTCTTATCGCAAGCTTGCTCTCGCGGGGAGGGGCAGCTTTCGCAAAAAGTTTTCGAGACTCGGCCCTCAAGGTTCCCCCCGCAAATCGAGCACCAAATTACCAGCCTCCATTTTGCGCCAGCAGACAGACTTGTCGCATTCACCCTCTCATACCCTATACCAGCTCAACCTCAGCAAGCAAATTACCACCACCAAAATGGGCAAAAAGCGCACCAGAAACCCCGACGACGACGATATCATGGCCGAAGATGTCCCTGTCCAAGGAAAGAAGAATGACGGCGATAGCTCCGATTCTGATGAAGTTCGTGCGCCCTCCACTCCCCCCTTTCCCCTCTTCCTTCTCAGGACTAATCTTAAATTGTGAAATCAGGACATGGACATAGTAAACGTAGACTTCGAGCTCTTCAACTACGATTCCACCATCGACTTCCATGGCGTAAAGACCCTCCTCCGCCAACTCCTCGACGCCGATGCCTCCCTCTTTGACCTCTCCCAGCTCTCCGACCTTATCGTGGAGCAAAACACCATCGGTTCCACCTGCAAGGTCGACGACAAGGCCAACGATGCCTACGCCTTCTTGACAGTCTTGAACGTGCAGGAGCATAGCAAAGATGCCAAAAAGCCAGTGGTGAAGCAGTTGGTGGAATACCTTGCTGAGAGAGCGAGGAAATCACAGGACGAGAACTTGGCCAAAGTCGTACCGGAGTTGTTACTGGGCGAGGGGAAGCAGCAGGTTGGGCTGGTGCTTGCGGAGAGGCTATTGAACATGCCGGCAGAAGTCATCCCGCCGATGTGGTCGTGCATGATTGACGAGATTGAGGCTGCGGTGGAGGATAAGGAGCCGTATGAATTTACGCATTATTTGGTGCTTTCGAGGACGTACCTTGAGGTGGAGTCATCATTGGATCAAACAGAGAGGAAAAATAAGAGGTCAAAGGCGACAGGGGAGCTACAGTATTTTCACCCTGAGGATGAGGAGATGAGGAAATTTGCGACGGCGGCAGGCAGTTTTGAGTACACGAGGGAAGGGGAGGCTGCAGTGGCAGATAGCAAGCGGGCGTTTCAGGAGATGGGGATTAAGCCAGTGGGTTTTATGATGTTGATTGAGGCGGCGAACTTCCAAAAGGCTGTGCAGGCGATTGGGGAGTATGTTGCCACAGGGGGGATATCGATGGAGACATCATAAGGGGGAGATAATCAGATTAAAGTATACTTTTATTTATTGCTCTCTAATCAAAGCCAAAGAAGCCCCACGCTATGTTATGTGATGAGACAAGAGTTGCCATGACGATCATTGCTGTTCAGGTTCAAGTCGCTGCATGAGGTACTCGACTTCGACTTCCTTCGTCAGGGGGATGACAAAATCTTCGTACATAGACACAACCGCTTCGACATTGATTTTGACCTGCTCCGCAGCATCTGGGCCAACGAGCGAGGGGTCAGTGCCGTAGGTTTGCGCTTTCAGCTTGAGCCTTTCCAACACTTTCTTTTCAACCGCCTTGTTGGTAATGGCTTCACCAATTCCGTCCCGGTCGCCTCCCCGGATCAACCTTGTGAACTTGTCCGTCTCCGATACAAACTTGGACTCGGCAACGAACTTGCCAAAATGAATTCGCCGAGAGAGTGCCTGTAGGCAAGCAATGTCGCACGTTGCGGATGAGCCGTAGTTTTCTTGAGATGCACCCCTGTCCTCACGGCCAAAGTCCCGGCAGACTTTTGGCAAGAAATTCTCCGTGTAGAATTTCTTAATCTTGTCATTCACATTGACATCATTCGGGTAAAGGATTTGAGGGTAGTCGAGAGGATCGAGGATTGGCTTTTGAACCGCGTCAGGGAAGAAAGGGTACTCGTCCGGTGACTCAAAACGGCGGATGAGAGACTGGAGCTTCTCTTGTTCTCGGAGATACCAGTCCATGAAGCTCAGATCAGAATTTGGGATTGGTACTGCCCCTGGGACATAGATATTCTTGTTGAGGGGGAATTGAACACGCTCGATAAGGTGGAAGGTGATGGTATCCTCAAGACGACTGCAGACTTGTCAGTTACCTATGGCCAAGAAAGCAAGGGGGAAAGGACTAACATGAGCTGATAGCGGATGTTCGTGAGATCCAGGGCCTTGGACCTGTCACTGAGATCGATTATGGTGTCCATTTTGACTTGAGGGTTTCTTCTTGCCTGCTGAAAGAAGGGAGCGGTTGTCTTGATGATTAAAGGGGAGAATGAATGGCAAGAAGTCGACGATGATGAGTACAATGAATAGGTACGTGAAATACGCCCAAGAACAATGCTACTACCCAAGCGGTGAAAGCAAGCCAGCGTAGGTGTAGTGTAAGTCGCGATTCCAAGTCGCAAACCCAAGACCCAAAATCGATGACTCCTTTTTAGAATTGATCACACAATTGCTGGTCTGGGCGGGCACCTGCTTCCCTTTCTTCAAACCGTAGATGAACCACGCGCTTGGACTCACGAAGCAGGGAGTGCGTTGCTGGCGTGTGGTTCCGATCGCGGGGCCGAAGATGGAAAATCCACTGTCCACCCGACCTGCTAGTGACGCACCCGTCAGCGGTCGCGGGGTCACTGACAGCTTTCCCCTGGCCAATGCAACCTCAGCATTCCTGAAATGACCCCCACTTTTACTGCCCGAGTCCACCGTAGCACCTGTCAGCATTGTTGTTGCATGAGCTGAAACGGGTAGGCGGTGAGGTGAAGATCAGGTGAATCTCCAAGGTGAGGGAAGAGGGAGGCTACAAAACGTTGGACCAGGTCAAGGTGGAGGCGGGGTCCTAGCCAAGTGGTGAAGTGTTCAAACCCTCTTGTTGTGACGTGGCAAGTATCCATATCACACAGAATAAGTAAAAGCTTGTTGAAAGCAAATACTTTGATTGACAGATCTAAAATACAATCAAGTTTGGACAGAGATTGGCTGGGTTTGAGAGAATTTCACAGCTAGTATTGGTGGTCGCGTGCCATGTGTTGGGCATAAGAAGGAACGGCTCATTGCGTATGGCTCAAGACCTCCAGGATAGAGAACTGCAGGAGCAGATTGCGTTTTTGTACGGCCTTGCTCTCGTTATCCACGACATTTTCTCTACATGTGAAAGAGCTCCATCAAAGAAACCTTGACGAGTTCATCTGTCGGCTTCTTGCATAAATGAAAAAGATTGCTTCGGCGTGGCCGGAAAATTGACAAGACCTCGATGCAACTCTGGTGGAGGCTCAAAGGAGATAGGAGGGGAAGAGATTCTAATGTCGTTAAAATTCTATACACAACCCTAACCCTTGCTTCCCCGCATAGGTCTGTGACGTTTTTTCCAAGGTGTGCCGCTGGCGGGCGACTAGGCTCGCAACCGGCTTTAACCTTTCCTGGGGGGGGGGGGGGGGGGGGGGGGGGGGCGGGGGGGGGGGGGGGGGGCGGGGCGGGCCGGGGGGGGGGGGGGGGGCGGGGGCGGGGGGGT